>JAHREF010049513.1:56474-73090 GCA_033628625.1 Charadrius hiaticula | reverse complement strand
TCCAGCGCTGCCCACGGGAGCCCCTGCCCGGCGAGCCCTCGCGCGGGCGGCTGGCACGGTGGGCAGCGGAGGAGGGCCTGAGTCAGCAGCGGCACTGGGAGAAGGGACACGGGGAGCTGGGGAGGAGGCGGTGGGTGTTTGGGGGGAGGCGGCGGCAGCAGCACTGGCAGCATCTCTGCTCATGCTGGTCCCCTTTCTCTGGGATGCTGGGAGAGGACTGGGGGCTCTGCTCACCCTGGGCGGGGGGACAGCAAAGCTGTGCTCCTGCTGAGCCCCGTGCCCATGGCAGGCTCCTAGCGAGCCTGGGGCTGTCACTGCGGGCACGCAGGGGGCTCTGCAGGACAGAAAGGAGAGCGCAGGGGTGAAGCCCACCCCTGCCAAAACTCCCAGGCTCCTGGTGCCACTGGGTAACACCAGTGGCTGTCCCCAGGGCCCCCCTACCCCAGGCCAGTGTTGCAGCTGCCACCCAGAGCCCAGGCTGGCTCCATCACCCTCGTTCAGGGACAGCATCTGTCACACACTGTTTTGGGGGAAAACCCAACTTCCCTGGGCCATGCAGGGTCAGGGGGAAGAGGAAACCCCCCCAGCCACCGCGCTGAGCGAGGCAGGGGAGGACCTCGGTCAGTCTGGTCTCCAGGCTCACCTCCATGGGCAGCTGATGAGGGTGTCTGCACCCCGACAACAGGCGAGAGGTGGGCAGGGGCTGGCACGAAGGTGTCTCGCCGGTAGAAAAGCAGGCGGAGGGCAGGATTCCCAGGGCAAACCCCTCTGTCCAGCAGGGACACACGGTGATGCCCACAGGAGCTGCTTCCCTCCTCCCATCGCTGCTCACACAGGCACCTCCCGCGGATGAGGGGGGCGTTTATTTGTTTTTATTAATTTGTTTAAACTGGTACAGGAGCCGCCTGGCAGGAGCCATCTTTTTACACACCCTGGGAAGAAGCAGCAGGTACCGTAGCACCCCAGCTCAGGTCACCCATCCCTCAACACCCCTCCATGACCCACCTGACAGAGCTTCCTGCAGAGCCGGCACCGTTCTGCTCACTCACCGCACGCCCGGGCTCCTTCCCCCTTCGCCACAACCAGCCAGCTGCAGCCATGAATCCCCCCGGCAGCCGGGAGATGCCGGCCAGCGGCTGCGGGGCCGCAGTGCGGGCTGGTGGCCGTGCAGAGCAGACATGGCTGCAGTGACTCCTCCACACCGTCCCGCGGAGCCGCTCGGGCTGGCGGGCGGTGAGATGCTGCGCCAGGAAACCACCACAGCAAGCTTGTAGCTCTACGATAATTAAACAGCTAACGAACGGCAGGCTGGTGAAGCGCTGTCTGCTGCTATCCTTCCCCAGCAGCTGAGGGCTGAGGGGGGAGGAGTGGCAGAGACAAAGGCCCTGATGCTTTGTCACGGCTGCCTGATGCGTTCGGCCTCGCTCCCCGGAGCTGCTGCTGCAAACAGGCATGCAGCCCTAAGCTGCGTCGCCCCCCCACCAACCCCCCCAAAACAGCCTCTGGTGTCCCTGACGCGGTGACAGACACCCCATACCTTCACATCACCCGAGCAGGCAGCACAGATATGACACAGCCTGCCCGGTGCTGCTCTGCGAGGTAGCAAAGCCAGCAAGCGCTGCCCGTGCCCCACGAGCCCCCCAGGAGCAAGGCCGGCCCGGGGCTGGGCTGCAGGGAAACCAGCCACATCCTCCCACCACCGCCGCTGGTGCTGCCGGGAACCAGCAACACACCAGAGAGCAAAACTCACAGGCGTGGGAGCCACTCACTTCTGCCGCGTTGGTTTTAACCCGTGGCAGCTCGCAGGCCTGTTCCTGGCTGAGCGAACACGGAAAGTGCTTCCGTCCCCTGACCCTGCGCCTGCTCCTGCCCCACAGCATCCTCCGTCCCTCACAGCGCCGGCACCGCGCTGCCCCGCTGCTCCCCAGATCCCAGCACAGTGCAAGCAGGGGGCAAATTGAGAAGTTTCATCCAATTTCTCTCTTGTACTAACTGTATCACACTGTAGCCCCAAGGAAAGCCGTGGTTAGAGAAGCCCTGCGAGCACAGCACCTCTGGGTCGCAGACTGGAGAGCCCGGCCTGCCCCAGCAGCAGTCAAGCAGGATACGTGCAACTGTAACAACAATAAAGATTTCTGTGTGCTTCTGGAAAACATCAGAGACAAAAGTGTAGTGACAAATTTTTCTTGTTCACGAAGGCACTTTATACAGAGGAAGATACAAAAGTCTCCCAACACAGGCACGCTGAACCAGCAGACATTTCACTCCTGAAGCAAACACCAGCCCTGGCACTGCCAGGGATGAGAGGTTTTTCTAGACCCAGACCAGCTGGAAGGTTGGCTTAACAGCCTTCACCAGTGATATTAAAATACATGAACCTTTGGGGTATAACCGCTGCAGGAGCTGCGTGCTCTGCAGACGTTTCCTGTGGCCAAGCTGAGGGACCCCAGTTTTGAACAGCTATTCAAGTCTTGGAAAGCATGTCACAGACACAAGAGAAGTGTCACCATCCTGTCCTCAAACCCCTCACCATCATACCCACACACTCTTGTATACAACAAAGCCGGAACAAAAAGAAAGGGAGATAACAAAGAGCCGTTTAGCCTGGCCCTGGGTTGACACTGCAGAGCAGCACGGTGAGCTGATGAGGACACTCTGGCCACTCTGCAAGGATGGAAACACAGTGATGTTTCACCAAGACCGCAGGCTGCACATGGCTCGCTGGAGCCCCTTTTATTACAAAGACTGTTATCAAACGGCCCCAGCCCCCAGGGGCTCAGCCTGGCCCTGTCCAGGGTGGAATCGGTCCAAGAAGTCCAGGTAGGCCTTCTTCTGGGGCGCAGCCGCAGGGACGAAGTGCCCGCCGGGGTGGGTGAGGACAACAGGCTCCACGAAGTGCTGAGCCAGCTCCCTGCTGAGGGGGGCAGCGATGACGGCGTCAGCATCGCCCACGACGTGCAGCGTGGGGAAGGCGATGGGCTCCCGGTAGAAGTGGCCGTGAGCCGGGGCGCGGCTGGCAAAGCCGGCCACCAGGATGGCGAAGGCCACGGGGAAGCGGGGGTCGCCGCGGGCCCTCAGGGCGCACACCATGGCGGCGAGCGCCGCGCCCTGGCTGAAACCCAGCAGCCCGTCGAAGGGCCCGTGCTCCGCCAGCGCCGCCGCCACGGCCGACAGCGACTCCTCCAGCCCCGCCGGCGCCGCCGCCACCTCCCCCGCCTCAAAGGTGCCGGGCCCGGAGAACCACCAGCCGCGGGGAGGGTCGTCACCGTCGTCGTCCTCGCCGCCGCCGGGCACTGGGTGCGGGGCGCTGACGGCCACCAGCTCTGCGCGGCCGCGCAGGGCCTTGCGCAGAGCGCCGGTGCGCTGGCGGAAGCGGCGCTCGCTCTGCCGGTAGCCGTGCAGCCCCAGCAGCCGCAGCTGCCGCCCCTCCGCCATGGCGCCCGCCGCTACCGGAAGTAGAGCGTGCCGCTTCCGGCCGGCCCCGCCTCTTCCCGCCGAAACACACCGCGCTGATTGGACGGTGCGGCGAGGGGGGCGGTGATCTTCCGGGGTGAGGTGCCAGCCCGCCCCCTGCCGGCGGGAGGTCGCGACGCGGGAAGCGGGACCGGGGGCGGGACGGTGCGGCCCCGGCGGGACGGGACAGCCGGTGCGACCAGGGGCAGAGCCTGCAGCACGGGCTGGCCTTACACGGAGGTACGCCTCGCGGGGAGCTGGTCCGGGTCTGGCGGGCTGCTGTGTCGTCGAGGGACGGGGTGTGCCGCCATCCATCCCGGCGCGGGTACCGGGATGCCCCGGTGGTGCTTACCCTCGGGATGGCGGGGGGGTGTGGGGTGGCGGTGCCCCCGCCTCTGTCCGCGCCGGGTCCTGGAGCGTGGTAGCAGCAGGACGGGGTGCAGGCTGCGCTCGCGATGCCGCCGTGCCCCCGGTGCTCTGCCTCTCCTCTCCCTCCGCCGGGGCGGGGGGCACAGGCGGTGTCCCCTGCGGTGGAGAAGCGGGGGTCAGGATGGAGCCCCAGCCCCCGCCTGACCTGTGATGAGCGCACCCGTGCTCAGCCCACAGCACCCCATGGGGCACGGCTGGGGGGATCCCCCCTCCCGGGGAGCCGTGGGGTGAGGCGGGCGCTCGCCCCAGCAAGGGCTGGGGGGAGTCTCGTCACCCCCCCGAGCCGGGCTGGCACCGGCCCCGTTACCGTTCAGCGGGAACGAAGCCACAGGGTGGCGCTTTTGGCACATGGCACCGGGAGCTCAACCAGCGCCAATGTTCCCACCGCCTCCTCATCCCCTCCACCCCGCAACGGCCACCGAGAGCAAAGGGACGGAATGGGGACCCACTGCCCCAGTGACACCCCACCACCCCGGAACGTGCTGCCCACCTGGGCCAGTCGGCCGTGGCGTGGGGGCTGCGCGCTGGCGTGGTTCACTGTCCATGGCCCCAGGGACTGGCTGGCGTAGAAGTCCATGGGATACGGCTGCTGCCACTCGACATCCCGGAGAGCCACCGCGGCCTGCGGAGGGGACAAGGAGCGGAGTCCCTGAGCAGTGCCCGCAGCAGGAGAGCCGGCGGTGCTGGGAGAGGTCCCAGCGTGGCAGCTTGGCGTGCTGAGCAGGGCACTGCCAGAGGGAAACTCGCGGCACCATGAATCCCACTGGTTTCACAAGAGATCGAAAATCCCAGCAGCACACTCGGACACAGAGGAGGGGACGCTGCCCGGCTGCAGCGACATCCCCGTCCCGGCAGCTCGCAGCACTGCAGCTCTGCGGGAGGCTCTGGTACGTCACCCCACGCCAGGGCCGGTCGCCCCAAGACGGGAGGGTGGTGCTCACCTCGTAGGGTGTCAGCAGTGGCTTGCTGAAGGCTTCTCCCCAGTCGATGGAGAGTCGGGGACAGGCTATCTGCACCCACCTGGAAAGGAAACATGCGGCAACAGATGGGGACGAGCATTTTGGGAAGAACAAGCCACAATGAAGCCCCGCAGCAGCCCCCTGGGAAGGAAGCAGAGCAGTAGGGAGCAAGGTCTCTACTATGCCGGAGCCACCCTGCCAAGGACAGCCACACAGTGACAGCACAGGTGACAGCAGGACAGATGTGACAGGGTCAGCTTCCAGCAGGAATTGGAGGCCCGGACAGGGATGGGGCACCCTGGGGATGCCGGTGTCAGGGGCTGGAGGGGAGTCGGCAGCACTCACGCGTCCACATCAGGGAAGAGCCGCAGCTTGCTGGGGAAGATCTCAGACAGCAGCACCCGCACGAAGGGCCGGCCCAGGGCACGGAGACGCGACTCCAGGTGCTGCAGGGGAAAAGGCACCCAGGGGAGTTGGGGGAGCCCAGACAGATGTCCCCAACAAGCCCCCCAGGCTCTGCCCACAGCCCCTTCCCGGCCACCAGACCCTCTGTGGGTCCCAGCTCTGCCCCACAGCCACATCGCTTCCGCAGTTGCAGGCCAAGTGCGGTGATGGGGACCGCGGCCATGGCTCCACCTCGAGCCTGGCTCTCCCCAGCGCGTGCCTCAGCCTAATGAAGTAATTACCGCTCAATGACAACAATCTGTTCTCGTTAGCGGCTGCCTTCCCTGGGACGCCCGCCTGCCACAGGCTGGCCACGGCCAGAGGCTGCAGGATGAGGAGAGGAGCCCAGAAGGGGCCAGGGACATCCTTGTCCTTGTTGCCCACTCCCTGGAGCCACAGCAGGATGGTGGCTGCCAGGACCTCACCACCCTGCTCTGCCCACTGGTTCCTGCACTGTCCCAAGTCTCGCCTACGGCTCCCCAAAAATTTATGTGCGTGAGTGGGGCTGCTGTACTCAGGGCACCCCACTCCCATGGGGCAGGACATCACAGTCCTGCTCCCCTCGCCCGGCCGGGGTGTGGAAAGCGCCAGCGTGGCAGCTGAGCAGGGACGGTGAACCCGATCGGAAGTTCATCCAATTAAAACAAACCCAGGGAATTAATTGCCAAACTGCCCATGCTGGGGGGGTCTCCAAGGCTGGCCAGCTATCCCCAGCAAGGGGCCAGGTTTAATGAGCCCTTGTCCGGCCTCCCTCATCTGCTGCTAATTGCCCTGCCCGCTCAGCTCGGGGGCATACAGAGCCCGGCCAGTGGCAACCGATGGGCTGCCAGCGGTGCCACGTCCACCCTTGACCCGGCAGTGAGGCCACTGTGCCAATGGTGCCATCGCTCACCAGTCCTTCCCCCTGCCCAGGAGCAGTGACCGATGCCCAGGCGGGGGCCATGGGGAGGTGGCCGGTACCTGCAGGATGCCGGGGGAGCCCTGGCGCCCCAACGTGCCCAAGATGAGGCCCCAGCAGCGGGCGCTGGCGGCGGTGCGGATGGCGTCCTGCCGAGCACGGTGCATGCGCTCATGGCCGTAGTGCTCCTGGGAGAAGACCTTGCTGTAGGGATCGTACCTGCAAAGCAGAGCCAAGCTCACACGCACCCCATCACCCTGCCCCCCGTAAATGATGTCCCTCCCTCGTTAGCACTAATTGTCTCCCACAGAATCTCTTCCCTCCACCCTGGCTGATGCAGCGCCCAGCTGGCTTGTCAGGGCAGAGAGAGGGGACAAGGACAGGGACAAGGTGGGTGTCCCACCGCAGCCCCCCAACACCCGGCACAGCCGGGGCCGTGCGCTCGGCTCCACGCTCAGTTCCCCTCTGTCCCAGCTCATCAATTATGAAGAAATCTTTGATTTGTTGCTTTGTTTGACGAGGAGAATTTTAATCAAATCCCGCTCGGGTTTCGGCAGCTTCCCCAGCGCCATAAACCTGACGCGCGCCTCCCGTTAGTAACAAACGACCTACTAAGAAATTCAGATTTCGCCAAATGGGCCCAGCCTTTCGCTCTTGATATTTCATCTGCTTTCAGCGGCCTCATCATCGCGCTTTATGGCCTCTGCCTGCAGCAGCCGGGCTTTAATGGCTGCACCTCCACGAGCTTTCACAGGTACTTGTCAAAATGTTTATATTCAGCCGGAGTAAATGGCTGGCGTTCATCTCCCCGCCGCACCTCTTCACCCGCCCCGCTGCCCCTCACCTGCCTGTGCCCGCTGCAGGCAGCTGCCTGTCCAGCCCCGGGGTGGGGAAAGCTGGTCCCCGGCGTTTTGGGGTGTTCCCCAGCATGGGGTTGTTGGGGACCAGAGTAAGTGCTCATACTTACAGGCAGGTTTTCCCCCCCCAAGGTGGTCCGTACCTGTAGGCAGGTATCCCCGGATTGGCGATCATGATGGACTCCAGGTGGAAGCGCCCGTCGCCCAAATACCTGCCGAGAGGGAAGGGAGAAGAGCTCTGGCACATGGGAAACGGCAGTGCCCATCCATGTGCCCGCTGGTTTCCCAAGCTGCAGTGCACTGAGATCCCGGGAGCCTGAGCTCATGTGCCAGGACCCAGAGGCAGTGGGCACAGCCGGGGTCCCCCCATCCCCATGCAGCCCCTTCCCAGCACACCGGGGAGGGAGAGGCGGCCACGCTCGGGTCGAGGAGGGATGCCCATGCCGGCGTGGGGCAGCCGGGAGCTGCTCCATCTCAACGGCTGGTTCTAGACGTTGCTGCTTCCATTTCTAATCGGATTTCAAGTCAGCAATTACATTTCAAAGCCTTTCATTCAGCTGCCCTAATGGAGTGAGGGCCTGGAAAATGAATTCAGACTTAAAACTTGACTAGATTTTGCCCTTAATTGGAGAATGACATTTTGGGAGATCAAAGCTAATTTGTCTGCAGAAGTTAGCCCCAGAGACGGGCAAAAGAAGAAAATAATAACAAGGGGGAGGACACAGGTACGCTGGCCGCGTGCACCTGCACGGGCAACTGGTCGGTACCACACCGCAGCTTCTCCGGCAGCGGGAAGGACACCCTCTCAGCAATGCGGTGCCAGCCCGGTCACCCCTGCCTGCTCCCGATGCCCGTGGGAAGAGATGGGAAGCAGCATCTCTCCCCCGGCCCCAGGGCAGCTCAGGGCGAAGCTGGAGCCCCCACTGTCCCCCCTACCTTGGCAATTGCGAACCCGGCTCCCTGCACAGCCGTGCTCGGAAAGGTGCCGGTGCCGCTGGCTCCCGGCAGAGCAGGGGAGAAGGGGCTTGGCGGGGTCTGAACCCACACCTGGGTTCCCTGGGTCCCCCCAAGGGTGGGGTCCTTGTATTTATTTATTCTGCAGCGCACTGTATTCACAGTACATTAAGCATTTCCATTACCTAAAATAATTAGGTGATAGGAAGCGAAGTGCTCCCTCTAATTTGCTGTCCTTAAATAAAATTAATGTTGCTGTGATGTTGGGCCCTGGCCATTTGTCTTTTCCAATTATCCACCCGCCCTTCCATCTATTATCTATTCTGATATACAACTCAATTATTTCCTCTGCGCTACGAGCACACGCCACTCCGAGCAGTGTGGGGAGCTGGAGGTGGCCCATCCCAGCCCGCAGACGTCCCCCTGCCACCCCCCCAGCACCATCCCACGGCTGGGCAGGGGGTACAGGCAGGGCGGGCAGCCTGGGCCAGGCAGGAGGCTCCTGGAGGACCCCGGGTACTTACACAATGGCATCCGTGTCCTGAGAGAGCCGGGGCGACGTGCAGCCTAGGATCTCCCCCGGGGACAGCGGCTTGCACTGGGGCACGCACACCTTGTACTGGGAGCGCAGTTCCTGTGATGCTGCCTGCAGGAGATGTGGGGTCAGCCGGCCAGCAGGGACAGACCGTGGCACACAGTGTGGCCGAGGCCGGCGGTCCCTGGCACTACTGGGGACCCTTGGGGACACCCTGGCATTCCCAGCTCCACGGGGCACCGGTGGCAATGTCTGTGCTGTTGTACACTGGCACGGCAGCAGCGAACGGGAGCCAATCTGCTCGGGGCAGCACCGTCATGGAGGGTAACAGCCCGCACAGGCGAGATGCTCAGCGAGGCTCAGCCAACGTATCAATTAAAAGACAAGGGAAAACGCTTAATGCTTCAATAGCCCCGTGTTTAGATAGACATGGCTCAAGAGGCTCATTCATCTCCTCCCGTCCTGCCCAGCCGGCCGTTCAGGGGCAGACAGACAGACCCGCCGGAGCTTCCCCTGCCACTGCCGGCACTGCATCAAAATGCCAAGTGCTCCACCGCCTGCCCTGACATTTACAGAGCAGCTCCCGGGGGAGCCAGGGAGGGGTGCCGCCATGAAACATTGATCAGAGTTATTATAAAGTACTTGATCAACATTACGGCAGCAGCATATTATCGCAGCGACTCATCAGAGGGGAACCGTCACCACCAGCACCCAGGGGCAGCCGTTCCAGCCCTGGAGCAGGGTCAGGGAGGAATCGAGCTGGGACCAAGGCTGGAGGAGGCACAAGCCCCATGCCATGCCCTGCACTGCTGGGGTCCCCATCTCACCTGCACTGTGGAGACAAACTGGATGGTGCTGACGAGGGCCAGGGAGGTGCCCGCTGCGAAGTTGAAGCGAATGGTCTCCAGGAAATGGGATGTGTCGATCTTTATGTCCACGAACACGTAGAGCATCTTCAGCCCTTGTGTGGCATCGATGGGAACTGGCGAGAGGAAGAGAGAGGGTCTGAGTGCAGGGTACACCCAGAACCCCGGTGAGCCCCTGGCAGCTGCCACACGCAGCTGGGGGGATAAAGCATGTTGGAAGGGCTCCTGCGCTCCAACCACCCCGGTGTGGGCAGGCCAGGATGGGCTGTGCCACCCCTCTGCCCACGCTGGCACCCTGGGCATGGGGTGCAGATGGGAGCTACGGAGAGCACCCGCTCATTTCTCTCCTGATAATGGCAGCCTGGGGAATCAATGAACACAAATCTAATTACCCCCGGTGCTAAGAAGCCTATGTCACCACGATTAAGTGAATAATTAAAGTACACAGAGTCCACATCGATCCACAGCTCCGCGTTCACTTCCCATTTTGGTGCTCTTCACCTGATCACAATTAAGTGCAAATTACTCCCTCCCGCGGGGCACGTGGGGCCAGGAGGGAGAGGGCAAGCGCCTGTGTGCTGCACCAGGATGCGCCCTGCCATCAGCCACGGGGCTCCCCGCGAAGGCAGCTGCACTGAGCCGGTACCAGGAGCACCGTGGGCAGCCCAAAAGGAGCCCAGCAACCTCTCAGCACCCTGCAGGCACCCCACGATGCCCCACAACCCATCCAGCCCAGTGCAGGCAGGGAACCACGTGGCCATGGACCGTGGATGGCGGCAGAGTTGGTGACAGGCAGCCTGGCAGTGTCTGCCTGTCCCTGTGGTGAGCAGCTCCAGAGATGTGACTCCTGTCCCCCGAGCAGCCCCGCTCTCACACCACCATGCTCCTGAGCACCACTGGACACGGCCCCTTCCTCCCTTTCCCACTGTTCGTTCATGTTATAGCGGCTACAAACCAAAGGCTTTATACTCCCTGTTCCAGTGGTGCCCATAACCCTTCTTCCGTAACAAAGCACCTAGCACAGGTATTTATCACCACAAACACTCACACCGATGTGGCTTTCGGGACAGAGTTCTCAACTGGGGAGCCAGTATTTCATACGGAGCCTCATGCAATTCTTCAAACCCATTTATACGGCCCCATAAACATCCAGGAGGGCTGCCGGGTGCCGGGAGCACGGTGGCGGCAAGAACGCACGCGCCTGCTGCTCACTACGGCAATTCTTCCGATCCACCTTAAAACCCAGAGCGTCTTATTGTTATTTTTGGGCTGATTCCATCCTGGGTGGACTTCAAAGTTAGCAGCATCTGGGACAGCAGCGCAGTTTCCATGGCAACTGGATCCAGAGTACCGTCCGCCTGGGGAGCACACAGCCTCCTCCTCCCTTCCCCGCCCAGCCTGTGCTGTACCCGCAAAGCCGCCTTCCCCGGTCGCACGCTGGTCCCCGGGCAAGCGGGACCCCCAGGCCATCGGTCTCCTCCTTCATTGCTCCCGACTTGCCCCCAAAGCCTGCAGCTGAGGGGCTGGGGGGCAAGAGCAGCCCCATCCCCATCGGTGGCTCCTGGGCCACTGGGGTCCTGCCAAGCCATGGCCCCGTCGCTCTGCTCTTGGGCACAGGGCTGTGATTTTGGGCGCTGCGGTGGCGGGTGGCTGAGCAGGACGAACACGCCCTGCTGCCCCCAAAATCTTGCCCACAGGCAACCGCTCAGCCAGCCTGGCCCTATCCAAAGCCTGCAACTGAGGCTGGAGAACAGAAATCCCTTTGGGAAGGGATTAGCCCTTGGCACTAAGTCTCCGAGCTGGCATCGAGCGGGGCGGCAGCCGCTCGGCACTACACGGTGGCAGCAGCACAGCCTCCGCAGTGCTACGCGTGGCCGCCTCAGCAGCGCCCCGGGGCTGAGTGTCACCTACTCAGGCAGCTGTGTCCGTAGTGCACCAAGAAGTCAGCGCCCAGGGCCCGGGCCGTGTAGTCGTCCACGCAGCACGCGCCGTAGGTCACGTCGCCCATCACTACTGCCTCTGCGTCTGTGAACCTGCGGGGAGGCACAAAGGTGAGGGTCACGGCTGGCTGCCATCACCGCAGCCCACGTCCTGTCCCCTAGCTCTGTGGCACGCCGCTACCGGGGGACCCCGTGCTGCCATCGAGCCCCTCGCCACGCGCCAAAGAGGACGAGCACTGGCTACTCTCCGAGATGTCAACATGATTAAGCTGGAGAGCGGTAATCCGCCTCTTCAATTGGGTAAAGCTGTTTGCAATTCAGCGGATTATCTGCTCATCAAACAATACGCTGCCAGCTTCCTAATGCTCCAGCGGGGAGACCCGGTGCAGCATGGTACCACCGTTCCTGTCAGCCTGTCCCAGGGACCAGAGCCACCAGGATGGGCAGAACAGCTGCCCTGGCATCCCCAGCCATGCCAGCCAGACTGGCAGAGACACAGTCCCCCTATGCCCGGGTACTGCATGAGCCAGTGCACCCCAGCCCGCGCCCGGCTGCGTCACCGGCGGGTGCCAGTTTGGCCAAGCTGGATGTGCTCCAGGAGCAGCTGGTGCTTAGGTGGCACTTGGCGAAGGAAAGCACCGAGCGAATGCTGGCGCTGTCACCCATCCCGGCTCTGTCATCCCGGCACTATGGCCCAAGCCTACCTAGAACTCGCCAGCCAGCGGAGGGGCAAGCACCGGCACCGGGTGGCAAAGCCGGGGCTCTGCCATGATTTAAAGGTGCCACCTTTGTGGCTATTTTATTGCACCATTTAGGGGGATTATTAGCTTGGCCACTTTCCCGGGGAGCTGCCGTAGTAGTTTACGGATGAAAGCAGGTATCGAGATGACAAAGCCCCGCGCCTGGAGGGGCTGCTTAAACCAGATGCTAATTCCTTACTTATGCGGAGGTCAAGCCGGCAGCGGCAGCTCGGTGTCAGTGGGGTCCCCCTTGCTGCTGACACGGGGCTGGGGTGAAGGCGCTGGGGGAGGCAGGCACCCCGGCACAGCATCACCCCCCACCAGCGCTGGGTGCTGGCTGAGGGCCAGGGTCCCGCACGCTCCCCCCCGAGCGCCAGGCAGGGAGCGTTACGTCGGCGGCAAGAATAGAAATGGTGGGCAGAGCTGGGCAGATGGCAGAAGGTGGAGAAATGGTGGAGCGTGCTGAATATTAACAGCCCCAGCCCATCCGTCAGCACCCGGGGAGGGGGACAAGGGAGCGGCTCAGCTGGAGCATCCCTGGAGAGGGGGCAAAGCCATCCCCACCTCCCACATCCAGTCTAGACATCTCTTGTTCCCCACAGTGTCACAAGGGCTGGGGACACCATTGGGGACCGTCAGAAGATGGACCAGATCCTTGCCAGCACCCAAATCCCGCAGTCCCTCGCTGCCACCATGGCTTGGACGGGAGGACGGCTCCTCTACTGCCTGCATGGTCACCCCACAGGGCTGGGGGCTGCCAGCAAAGGTTCGAGAAAGTTCTTCCCCGCCCGCCCCCCCCAAGACCTCAGCCCCCTCCTCTAATGAGAGGTGATGAGATGAACATGAATCAGACTCCACACATCTCAGCAAAAGTGGAAAATTATTCAGCTCCTTAAGATTCAGGACGGGGAGGTCTGACTCAGAGCAGCAGCCAGCGCCGCTTAATTTTTTATAGATTAAAATGTATGCAAATTGGCCCAAACCCCAGAGAAAGTCCCTGGGGGTGAAGAGCAAGAAAGTGAAATAGCAACGGCGGAGGGAGGGGGGCAGAGGCTGGCAGAGGTGCCCATGGCCCCTGCCCGGCGTGCGGGGCTGCAGCCGGCAGTACGTGGCCACCGGCCCGCAGGCAAGGAGAGAGGGAGCTGAGCCCTGCCCTGGCCAAGGGGAACCGCTTCGCTCCGGCTCCGGGGAGCAGAGCCACGGCCGAGCAAGGATCAAAGTAGCCACAGAACGATGCCTGGTGAGGAGGGAGCCCAATGGTGCTGCCATTGTGGCCGGCGAGGCTGGAAGGGTGCCGACAGCCCCGCAGTGCTGGCAGAAGAGGCACAGAGGCACCAGGACGGCACGCACCGGGGTCACCCGCGCTGGCTGGGCTGGACGGTCGAGCAGAGCAGCAATCATCTCCTGAGACAAATCAAAGGCAAGCGCGGGGGCCTCCCCTTGATGTTTTAATCAGTTCGGTGTCGCCGGAGCCTTTCATCAAACTACAGAGGAAGGAAACGTCAATTAGCAGCCACCTGCCTCCGATGCGGGCCGGGGAGCTGCTCACCAACCAAACCAGACCGGGATGGAGGCGAGGGGCAGCCACGGGAACGTCCTTGTGGGTGTTTCGTGTCCCGGCAACTCATCACAGCCGCAGACGGGTCCCAGCGGCGTGCTGGCAGGGAGGATACGGTGACGGGGCTGTCCCCACCCAGCGCCGAGCCGCTCACTACAGCTGGGAGCTCATGAATATTGAACACGTGGGGAGGTTATTCATCTTTTACGTCCCGCAAACCCCAGCTCATTCTGAAAAACCGCCCGGCCTTAGCATTTTTCTCATCTCCCCCTAATTCATTATCTCCTCTTTTAAACAGATGGTTCCCAAAATCCCATTTATAAAGCGCCATGCTCAGCACTGTCAGGACGCACGCCCAGGCAGGTCAGGTCCCAGCCCCTATCCCAACTGCCCGGACCCCTGGACCCTCCCAGTCCCACTCTTCCCTGGCCAGTGTGGGACAGAGGTGACAGCAACCCAGGGACAAGTCTGGGGGCTGAAAACGCTGGGACTGGCAACCACACATGGGGCCAGTATGTCCCCAAGCATGGGGCAGCTGCTCCCTGCCACCCGAGCGCAGGCGCTGGGCTGGAGCAGCCCTGATTTATCCCGGCTCCTCGACAAATAAATGAGAGCATTTGCTATCGGCAGGAGCGGGGGGTCCCCTGACACCACGGCGGCGCATGAATGATACTGTGCTGGTCCTCACACCGTGAAGCAGAGCCGCTCTCTCCGGCAGAGAGGAGTCCTCAGCCCCAGCATGTCCACCATGCCCAGATCCAGCAATCCTCGGCGGGGAGGGGACTGCGGGGACTGCGCTGAGAGCAGCCAGCCCTGGCACTGCAGGGCTGCTGGAGGATGGAGCCGGCACCGAGAGACTGGGACACCTGCACGTCCCGCTGGGGACGGGGATGTGGAGTGGGCTGCTCCTTGCTTCACAGTCACCCGCCTCGCCAGCGCTTGGCCCTTCACCGCACGGTCACACTATGTCTTGGTGTCACCTCCCTGCTGGGAAACACTTGGGGATAAGCAAGAGGGTTATGCCCTGCAAATACCCTACACCCACCCCACAAACCCTACACCCGCTGCCCGCCCTGTGGCATCCAAGCCCAGCCCATGCCAGGGAGAGGTGCCAGCGGGTGCCTCTGTCCCCAGGCTGGCGTGGGGGCTGAGCACAGCCCTGGCCAAGAACAATGAACTTAATTAGCGGAGAAGCCCGTCACCAAGCCCCATTACCAGGCTCCCAACTTCATTAGCACAGGAAGGCTGCACATAATTAAAATAATGAGTTTGCAATTTTACTGCAAACGGCACTGGAAGAGCCCCACTGCAGCTGGGCAATCACCTCCCGTGGGTGGCACGGGGCCCCGCAGAGCATCTGCAAGTGGGTCAGGATGGGGAGAGGTCCGTGCCCCTGGAACCCCCCCCAAGAACAACAGCCATCTCCGGACAGGTCTCCTCTCTTGAGGGGACTTCCCACTCTGTCCTCAAAGGGGGTGCCACGGCCAACCCCGTCCTTCCAGGAGACATGTCCTGGGGGCACCCCAGCTTTGCTGGCCTTGCAGCTACAAAAAAACCTAAAGCAAGGCAAACCAAAGTTCCAAAGCTTGGTGGTGGCAAAGCCACCACGGTCGTCCTGTGCCCAGATGGTGCCTGTCACCTCTTCCCAGTGGCCCGGCCAGAGTGCTGCCTGTCAGTGCCAGCTCCTTGGGCTCCGTGGAGGAGCCTTGGACGTGAGGAGGTGGTACAGGGCACGTGGTGGTGAGCACTGCACCTGTGATGGCAACATCCCACCCCTGGGAGGTGACAGCCCTAGAGACCCCACACGGTCCCCCATACCCGGTTCCTCCCACGCCGTCACCGCCCGGGCTGAGGTTTTAAACATCTCCAATGAAGTGAGAACTTCATTCTCCCTAATGATGCTGTTGTGCGGTTAATGACGGTGATTAAATTCCCCTGCACAGCGTGCTGCACCGTGCCGCCAGCGCCTCTGGGCTGCGCTTAGAGGACAAGGGGAGAAGGGAAGGCAGCGCCGGCCGGCAGAGCTGTGGCACTGGGCAGCTGAGGCCAGATCCTGACCTGTGTTAGAGTCCCAGGATGGCCCTTTGGGACCTCCCGGTGATGCTGTCAGCTTCGCCGTGGCACTCAGTGCCACGCTGCTCAGTGGCACATCGCAGACCTGCCTGGCCAGAAGACCCGGTGCCCTTGTCCTGCTCAGCCGCTAGCCCCAGAGGGGACAGCCTTCATGGCACTGGGGACCTGCTGGGCACATCAGCCTTCAGGGACTTTTTTGTCCTCGCTCCCACAGCTGATGACCATAGCGGGGGCATTTCAAGCCATGCCAGAGCTGCTAGGCTGTGTGCACGATGTTTAACTCTTTACTGCTCAACCAGAGATGACTCAAGACTCCCTGTCACTCTGAAATGCCCTCTTACGCTGCTGGGCACACTGCGGCACGGTCACGGGGATGCTCTGCGCACCCCCAGCGCTGCCTCGCACGGATGCTCAACAGCCATCGGGAGGTGCTAAGGCTGTGGCAGGGCAGCCTGCTCCGGTGTCAGGACGCCCCTACACTCCCCCCCGCTGCCATCGCCTGTCCCCGCCACCGAGCCACAGCTGATTAGCAGGAGCCACTCGCCCTGTCGCGGCGCGGGGAGACGGAGGGATTAGCAGCTGCGAAGCCTGACAGCCGACTTTATTAACAAGGAATCAAAAGCCCATCTGAGAGCCCAGCTGATCCGTCTGCTCCAGCCCCGGCGGGGGGAGAGGAGGGGTCCGCTCCTGGCTGAACCCCTCCCCACCAAGCCATTGGTACAGGGGACACCACTGCCACCTCCCCGGCACGACAGCGGGTGGGATGGGGGGCTGCCCCCCTCCCCGAGCCGCGGTCCGAGCTCCCCCCACGCTCCTCTCCACGCTGCCGCCCCCCAGCACGAGTTACCCTCCGCCGAATTACATCAGCCGTGACAAATGGAGCCAATTTGGAAGGTGCCGCGAGAGCGTC
>JAHREF010049513.1:0-41564 GCA_033628625.1 Charadrius hiaticula | reverse complement strand
CGGCCCTAATGAGCCTGAGTGCAGCAGGGATCGATGGCGAAGACAACCTCCGCAGAGGGGTCAGGTCCACCACGTCCCCCCTCCCCGTGCTGCGCCGGAGCCGGGTCTTGGCCCCCCATACCCCCCCCAGGGCTGTCTGCCCTTCTTCTCTTCCTCCTCCTCCTGCCCTGCTTTTCCTTTCCTGCGTCCCCTTTGTCCTCTCGGGCTCCCGGGAGGGATGTGGGCTCTGCTGCTCCAGCGCAGCCATCCCTCGTCCTGCTGCCACGTGGGACACGAGTTGTCTCGGGCGTCAGCTCCGGGCTGGGGGCTTCCACGGGGCTGCGGGATGAGGCATGTAAGGTCCCCACGCTCAGGGAGCAGCTCCTTATGGATGGGGTTGTGGAGCCCAGAGGGACCTCAGGGACCCCCAGAGCTGTCACCAGCTTCCTAATTGCTGCCAAGACGCTGTCCCTGCTCGTGGTGTGACCAGACCTGCCTCCTCCTCCTTACCAGCCTCTCGCCCCTTTGCCTCGGTCCCCACTGGGGACCTGCATCCTCTGGTGTCCCCCAGAGACCCTGGGAGCTGATGCTGTTCGTAAAGTGCCAGTGCCGGGCGACTGGCAGACTTGCCCCGGTGATGCCAACATGGAACATACCTCATCCCGCTCTGGCTCCATGTGTTTTCCGAGTTTGGATGGTCCCTGTTGCTCCAGTGCCAATGCTGACAGAGGGGTACTCAATGGGAGCTGCCAAATGGTCTATCGCCCTGACACAGCCGACCTCCACCAGACAAAGTCCCTGTTGTTCCCCCAGCCTGTGCTGTGGGTTTCGGAGAGGGGCCGATCCGTGCCCCTGACCAGGCATTCCATGGGATGGACCCATCACCGCGCGGCCTCATCCTGCCCCAGGCCACGGCTGGTTTCCCAGCAGGGTGCAGAGGTGACAACCTGGAGGCAAAACTCAAGAAGAGCATCTGGCTGCACTTCTCTGCCACCATTAGCGCTTTGCAAATTGTTTTTCTGTGGAAAAGTCAATTGTCCTTGGTAGCACCTGGGATGAACCCGGAGCTGAGTGCTCTCCCTGGGATGGGGCAAGAGGAACAGCTGCCCTGCCCAACACCCCTTGCCCAGTCCCACCAGACCTCCAGCGCCGTGAGGAGCCCCGGCCAGGCTTGCCCCTGCCCCGTCGAGTGCGGAGGATGCAGGGATGGAGCGACACGAAACCCCGGCCAGGCTGCACTTGGGAATGACGACTGGATTTACAGCTGGAAAAGAACCTGGTGCACCCCGAGCACGGAGCGGGGAATGTCCTTCCCTAGTGGCTTGGGGACTGTCTTGTGTCTCCAAGGTGACACCGAGCATCTTCCCGTAGCTGGGGGGTCTCCGGGCAGGCGAGTGCAGAGGTGCCGGGACAGGACTCCCCACGGGAAGCACGGCGGTGGCAGTGGCACGAGGCGGGACAGCGGCGTGCGTCCTGCGTCACAGACGCAGGCTTGTGGCAAGGTGCCGAGGAAGTTTTGCAGCAGCATTAGAAAATGTTGACATGTTTTTTGAAACAATTTCAGATCTGATATCTGCGCCAGATTGAGTTTGTAACCAGCTTTATTGTTTAAGCCTGCTGGGATTTCATCAAAGGCGTCTGCTGTTTACCCAGAACCATTTCATTGGAGAAAACAGCAAACAGACCTGCATTTCTATCTGATTTCACTTTTTCCTTTTCCTCCTGAATTTAAGTGCTTGTGAAAAGCATGGCTGATAAGGCAGAGCAATGTGGATAAATCCCGAGGACCGACTTGGCGGAGGCTCCACCAGCTGCTCCGAGTTTATTAATAACCCGAAGGCAGTTGTGGGACCGGTTGCCGGGCTGCCCTAGCTGGTTTTGGGATCTCCATCCTGGCAGGTTGAGCCGGGTTCTGGCTCCTCGGGATGCTAAAGGACGGGCAGCGGATCCATGCAGAGCTTTTTTTTTTTTTTGCCACTTTCAGTGCAACTTCAGATTTAAGCTATGAAGGAGCCGATGTACGTCCCTCCCCAGGGAGTGACAGTGACCCAGGTGAGCGATGTGCTCAATGACAAGCGGGGCCAAAGCCGATGCAGCCACAGGAAGCAGAGAAAGATGAAGGAGATACCTTCAAAAGAGGCCCGCCATAAACTGCATTAATCGTCCTCGCACCTTGGTCCCCGGGGGCCGCCTGCCCGGCTCTGCCTTCTGCCCATCGCTGACCTTGGAATCACGCCGGAGAGGAGGTTTCGGGGCTCAAAATGGGGCCCAGGAGGGTTTTACAAGGAGCTGACCCAGGGGCTGTGGCCCCGCCACCATGGGTGGCTCTGCCCGGGGCATCCATCCCACAGCTGCTTCATGGGTGCTCCTCATGGTCACCCACCACCAGCGTCATTTTTCCCTGGGGTTTGGCATCTTCCCCGCTTGGGAACGCTCATCCCTACCTTCTCTGACCTTTGGGGCCGGAACATGGTGGGATGGGGGCCGGTGAAGCATGCTCCACCATCTTTCCCCATGCCCCTTTGGCATCTCCTGGCCACCTCGGGTGCCGGCGCTCCCTGGGTGGGTTGTGCCAGCGGCACCTCGCCGGCGCTCCGAGGGCTTGTCTCTTCCATCGATCACACCTGCACGGTGACAATGTAATTTTTATCTTCGGTTGTTTATTTCTCAGACAGAACTACTTGTAAATTCCGAGAAGAATATATATCCCCGCGCGTGACAGATCCAGCACACGGCGATTAATCTGCCCTCTTAAGACCTGAATGCAAAAGTGTCCCAATGTCACTCCCGGATGGGGTGTTGAGCCCCAGGGCAGCGCTTTGGGGACGTGCAGGGACCCGGTGGCAAAGCCTGCCCTGGTCCAGGCGATGCTCCCTTATTACTTATTGCACTCACTATCAGCTCTGGTGGTCCCCGGCCAGTGCTCGCAGCCACCCTGGCTCTCCAGGCTCAGGCTCCAGCTCTTCTTTTTGGGAGGTTTATGCAAATAGGGCTTCTTTTTTTTTTTTTCCCTCTTTTTTTTTTTTTTTTTAATTCCTCGCCGCTGCTGCTCCGCCGTGCCCCAGATAGCAGAAGTGCTGAGGACAGGCATTTGCGTCAGGTCCTGCGGCACCCGCGTCCCGCCCGGCCGCCCGGCCGAGGGGAGGAGGGATGCGGTGAGAGGATGTCCCAAGGGGAAAGGGGCAGAGAGCAGCCGGCAGAGGCCGAGGATGGAGGGGTGAAGGTCTTTTAATGGTCGATACCTCCATATCGCGCTAGTGAGGATGGGCACCGGTGCCCGGCAGGCACAGGGGTGTCCCCAGCCCGAGCGTGGATGTGTCCCCATCGAGGGGCAGGATGGGGAACGGGGTGTCAATCGGGGCCCTGCAGCAGCCCGCAGCCCCATCGGCAACACCCCCCGTGCCATAAAGCCGCTTATTTACAACCTCCTACTCGGGAGCATCTGGGAAGCGAAGCGCGTCATTTCCAGAGAGAGCAAAATGCTGCATATTTCAGTGTCTTTTGAATTTTTTAGGTTTCCCTGAACTGTGCTAATGGGTTGGCGGTGGCGGGGGGGAGGCGAGGGCCCAGCCCAGCTCCCGGCCTGCCTTGCTGCTCCGCCGCGCGGCCATGACTGCATTGCTGCTCTTAAAATATTCAGTGCTGTTGGCCACAATTTCACAGCGGGTCAAAGCGCGCCGAGCCAGCAAGAAGGAGGGAAAGTGTGACAACGAGATTAACCCCAGCCCGGCAGGTCCCCTCCGTGCTCGGCAGGCTGAGCACGATGTGCCGCAGCCGCCTTATCCCAGGGGACGGCCGGCGAGGTCGGGAGGGCTGCGACACCCGAAATGCCTCTGGTCACCACATCTTGCCACATCCACGGCGTCACCTCCAAAACTCTGCAAAGGGACAGTGGGAGCATCCCGGGTCCCACCGGGAGGGCTGAGCGTTCGCTGGGGTCCATCATCTCCCCCAGGCAGGGGATGCTCCTCTCCTTGCTCCAAGCCTGGTGCAAAGCCGGAGATGTGCCGGGCGCCCGGCATTGCCCTGACTGTGCCGCTGGATGAAGTGTTGAAGGTACCTCCAGGTCTTGGGGATGTCACCGAGAGTCCTCAGCGCTTCTGCACCCCGAGACATCGCGGTTCCCAGACCTTGCACAGCCATTCGTTAGTGCTAATGATGGAGCAGCAGATTTACGATGCAAAAGAGCAGCCACCTGAACCTAGAGGGGATTGCGGACGGGGATTTAGTAATCCTGCCGTCGGCCCCGAGTTTGCTCTGCAATTGCTGGCTCGTCTGCCAGGCTTTTCTAAGAAATCTTCTGGGGGGGCAAAAATGAAGCAGAGCAAGTAGTCTGTGCCACCCGTGCAAGGGGGGATGGTGGAAGGTGTCCGTGCACTGGCATGGAGCCCAGGGTGGATGGGAGACGCTGCCACGGGCAGAAGGGTCTATGCCAGGCTCAGCCCTTGGAGCTGCGTGGTGTCTGGAGGCTGGAGACCACCAGCAACTGTCCCTTGCATGGGCCACGTGGCCTGGAGCTGGGCTACGCTGCATGGCCAGCTTGGCCAAGGCTGGGTCTTGCATCTCGTGCATCTTCCTTGGCTTTTTGGTCCCGTTCCGTAACTTCAGAGCTCACCGGTAGTGGCATGGATGGTCTTCAAAGCCCTTCTTGTATGCAAGCGTGGCATCATCTGTGGGTGGTACAGCTGATGGATGCTCTCCCGGGGTTTTAAGGACACTGGCTGAGCTATAGGGATGTCCTTGGGGGTCAGGAGCAGCCCCCAGCCCCTCACTGGCCTCTGGATACGAGAGGCAGCTGCTGGGTTGGGGGGTCTGGCAAGGAGCTGCTGGTGACCCTCGTGCATCCCAGGTGGCCACCTCCAGCCCGAAGGCAACCAGCCCCGCGGTGGCACTGCCCCATCCCCGAGCACACCCGCTCAGCCCTGAAATCTCACTCCCCAGGCATGTACGGGGACATTGGCATTTCTGTCACAGTCGGGGGCTGGACCAGTGGTGCCCCCCTCAAGCCGGCCCTGGGGGTTCCCTCCCGCACCCGCACCAGCGCTGAGCCTCTTCTCCCTAATTCTGCTTGATCCCTGTTAATGTACCAGCAGATGTTCTCATTATCCATTTAAACATATAATCCTCCCCTGAATCCCGCTAAGCTCCTGGCCTCCCCGATACCTTGTGGCAGTGCGTTCCGCAGGTTAATTATGCATTTTTAATTAATCACCGAGGAGAGAGTGACCCTTCAATAAGGGATGCGAAGCTCCAGCAGCTGGGAATAGTCGGCAAACCGTCCCCAGGCAGAGCCGTGACGATGTTGCGCTCTCCCTTGAATAACAAACCTGGCTCTAAAAATTCCCGGTTTGTGGATCTGCCGTGACTGGGGGACGGGACGGAGCCGTGCCCGTGCGGATGGGACCCCCCATGCCCCATATCCCACACCAAACGGGGAGGAACCGCGTTCCCACCGGAGCTGTCTGAGTCCCACCTGGGAGTGATGGAGCGAGTGCGGGGAGGGGAGGAGGAGCGAGGCAGAGAGGGGAAAAAAATCACATGTTGTTTTTAAAAGGCATTTTTGAGTGAATGCTGAATAGGGTTTGGGAAAATTGCCTTAAAGGCCTGTTCTCTGCAGGGACGGAGCTTTTCATGGAGCACGAGTATTTTGAAACTTAATTGCACATTTGCACGGGCTAGTGTTTTTATTTCTCTCAGGTCTCCGAGGTGGTCTTTGAAGATTGCTGTCTCTCTGTAATGGTTTTCTTTATCTCAAATAAATTCCGCACACCTGCGAGGTGGAGCTGCTTGAAAGAAATGATGTCGAAATTGGCTCTCGATTTAATAAATCTGCAAATGGAGCTGGGATGCAGAGAGGCGAGGTGGCCGGTGGGGTCGGCTGCGCCTCCTCCCCGCTGCCCACCTCCCTTCTCCCTTCCCCTCTCCTGCCCTCTCCATCAGCTCGCTTTCAGCCTCTCCGTGGGCCGGGGCGAGCGTGGGGCTGAGCGATGTGGGTCCAGACGCTGCCTTTCCCCCTGGCAGCCGCTGCCGCTACGTCTGAGGGGGCTCTGGTTGAACGCCCTGCGGTGCAGACCCCTCTAACGCCCACCTGGTCGTGCATTACCCCGGCGCAAACCCACCCGCGCAGCCAAAACCGGTGGCAAAAGCTGCCGTCGAGGGAGTGTTTAGAGCCTGGCCACGCGTCGCGAGCGTGCTGGGCTGTGCCAGCCAGAGACGATGCTACAAGCCGAATTCCAGCTATCTCAAAGACCCCACGATGCCGTTTTCTTTCCTGGCCTTGGGTTTGGGATTTGGAGCTGTGGTTTGCTTCGGCAGCTCCTCCTGCAGCCGTCACCGCCTGCCACCAGCCGTTCCTCCTGCTCCGGTCATCCGCGCCCTGGCTCCCCAGCTCACCGGGGCGGGGGGGGGACATTTAGCCGGCTCTCCATTTTGGAAGCAGAGCAAAGCGCCGGAGAAACGCCTGCGGCACAGTTCGGCGGCGGTGGCTGTGCCGCTGCAAGCAGGCAGAAACAAATCCCCGGGCAGCCGGGGCAGCGTGTGCCGGGCAGCCCCCGCTGTCAGGCGGAGAGGAATGGGCGGCCGCGGGAGTACACAGACAGGTTAATGGCAGCCGCAGATGCTGCACAATTGGATTTTGCCTCCCCGATTCTTAAGGAATCGGCGTCTCTCCCTTGCTTAGAAATCCGGCGGTCCCACTCCTCTCCCCGGGAGCCTCGGTGGCAGTGGGGTGACCTGTCACCCATGGAAAGCACCCAAAAGGCCACTCAAAATGCTCTTTGCTGGGCTCCCCAGACAGGAGGTTACCCGCAGAGGCGGCGCCGCCTCCTGCACAAACCCCGGCTGCGCGCGTTCACTCGGCTTCAGGCGAACAAGACGTCGGGCGACTTTATTGCATTGCTGGATTTTGTTCCACTCTGTTATTCGCCACGATTGAATTTGCTGCCGCTGAGGCAGGAGCCGGCCCAGCCAGAGCTCTCCCGCCGCCCTCACCTCTCCGGTGGGACTGTGACCTTGTCTCGATATCTCACTTAGCCCTCGGCAGGGTAATTCGGTGCTGGCATGGCAGCCAGGCATTCGTCTTCCTCCCACCGAGCATCCCGGTGAGGTCCGACTCCCTCGCCTGAGCCAAATCCTCTCTCTGCTCCACTTTTAATTGTTGACCTTGTGAATACTTTCAGGGAAAACATCCGCCTTCCCAGCTCCCTCCTCTCTCTTTCTCACCCGACTGTGCCCCTCTACCCTCATCTCCCTGCGACGCTGTCGGGGATTTGGTGCCACACGCATCCCCACGGTACCTGAACCCCCAGACAGTGCAGAAACGCACATCCCCACTCTGCAAACCCTCCCCGAGTTTTAGTGATGCTCGCAAGTTCACGGTTGTCAGTTGGGAAATGGCACTTCCTCTTTCTCCTTCCCTGCTTCTCAGATTCATGTAAAAAACACCTTAGGCTTTCCTGAAACAGTGGTTTCTTGGCCCGTTTTCTCTGTGCTGGAAGCAGCCAAGGCCGTGCAGCAGTGGGGCGGCCGTGGGGCTGAGCGCACCCCATCTTTCATTGCAAGTGGTCTTTGAGCAGTACAAACCCGTACGGTGGCACAGATGCCCTATTCTCCCCCGCCGACACCATGGCCGGGCCAACCCCAGGACCACAGCTTCATCACACCCTGAGCCCATAACAGAGACACGGAGCCATTCCCGGCGTGTCAGGAGACACAGCTGGGAGCTCCGTGAGCTGCCGGGGGGTAGAGCCGGCCGGGAAGTCTGCCGAAGCCTCACTCTTTCCGTGTTGACAACTATGACTCTTCTCCTCCACCACCTGCGCCATCGCCTCTGCCCCGTGATTGAATTAGGAGGCTGTAACCGCCTCTCGCCCGGCCGTGGTCCCCGCCGCGCCGGGCTCAGATGCTGAACTTGAGAGCCATAATTTAATAAGTCTCAGGCAGACAGCGCGCTCAGATAGCCGTCGGGATCTCTCCCTCCCAGTGATGCACTGATTTATGCTCCCAGGCGACAGGCGGGATTTTGCCTGGGATTTTTGCTCTGCTGGGATGCACTGCTCTTTTCCCAAAGCGGGAAGCTCATGGGGTGAGCCGGGAGCAGGACTGGAACCCTATGGGCTGCGGTCAGTGCGATGTTCACCTGCGCAACCCTTCGTTAGGCTGGCCCTTCGTTTTGGGGGAGGGAGCAGTGACGGGGAGCGGAGGGATCCCGTGTTCTTACAGCAGCGGCCGCTCTCAGGCTTCCCGGGAGCAACGAGTTAAAAGTTGCAATTAGTAAAATGCTGACGATGGGAAGGTGGGGTGGGAAGCGAGCGGTGCTAAATGAAACCTGAAAGGTTATTCCAATAAGCAGCGGCGCAGTTACCAGCTGCGCTCGCTTCCCTGGGAGCTGGGGGACGAGGGTTGGGATCCAGGGAAGAGCGAGAGATGCCGGGCGGGATGAGGGATGTTGCCCGAGGATGCTCAGGCACTGGCAACGCCTGTGGCACATGGGGACTGCTCTGTGCCCTCCCCGGAGCGACAGCCCGAGAAAATTTGGCAGGGGTTTTCTTTGTAAGTGCCCCCAGAGGACGCCTGTCGGAGGCTGGCGGGAGCTCAGTGCTTACTGGAGTGAAAAATATGGCAGGGGACTCAAAGCAGGAGGGGGACAGGCCACCGCACCCCAAGGGTGCTCACACCAGTGCCAAGCTGCCCACCCTGCGGCTCTACTGGCTCCTCCACGGGGGTCCAAATCCTGCCGCACGCGTGGAGCCCGGTGCCCCCCCGCCCCGTGTTTGCCTGGGGAGGGTTTTGGGGAGCGGTGCGAGCCACGCTGCTTTTGGCAGAGGATCCCCGTAACGGGGAGAGTCGGCCGTCAGCCGCAGCGGGGGCTGCCAGGGGGTGGGGGAACGGAGCTGGGAGAAGAGCTGGAGAGGAGCTGCGAAGGGTGGAGGTTCCCAGGAAAGGCGTTTCTCTTCCAGCTGAGCAGGCAGCAGCCCGGGCAGGCGGAGGCAGCCAGCGGTGGCTTCTCCCTGCCAGACGTAGCTGTTCCAGCTCTCCACTGGTGCGACACCCTGGCGCTATTATTAGACTCCAGTAGGTCTCTGTGGGTAGCTGTGAACTCCCCGATGCCTCCAGTAGCTCAGCAGATACCAGGGCAGAGCAGGATCTGCCGGCACTGGTGGGGACGAGAGGCCCTGGCGAGCTCAGAGGGGGTGAGGGTGGCAGCGAGGGATGGCGGAGCACGAGGCGCCTTGCACCACAGCTTGGGCTGGAGCCACAGCAGCAAAAGGCAATTACTTGTCTAAGGAGAGGTTTGGTTGATGAGGAGGGCACGGAGCCCCTGGGAACACTTTGAGGGGGTCAAGCGGTGGCCGGGAGAGATGCTGCCCCGGTAGAGGTACGTGAAGTCGCACCCAAAAATGAAATCTGAATTTCACAGCATCACTTTAAAATGGAAACGCGACATCTCCATCGCCACCGTCCTTGGCAGGAGGCATAGGGGAAGCATGGTGGGGCTGCAGCACACCGGGACACCCCATTCCCTGCCGGAGGAGGGCTTGGGATGGGGAGACACGGCGTCTCCCCGCTCCCACTCTCTCCCCCAGCCTGGTTTCCAAGCAGGAGTGTTTAAATGCCTTTTATGTTGTGACTCAAATGATGAAAGGCCTGAAAATGGGACTAACAAAGACGAGTTGTACTTCAGAATAAAAAACCCATGAAAGCAGCAGATGCTGTCATAGGAATAAATTGTATCAACAGCGATCAGATGGGAAGTGAAAAGTCAGAACGGAGTTGCTCCCTCTTTCCCGTTTCCAGAGAAAATGTCTGGGTCCATGAATTTAGCCAGAATCAGGCAGGATGAAAGGCTTTGTCTGACAAGGCATTTCAAAGCATCTGGGAGCCTCCAGAGAAGATGTGGCCACTTGGACAGGCAAATGGAGCCCCTCAGTTTTAATGAGCATTTCGGCTGCCTTCCTTTATCCTTCTGCCAAGATCTTAGTTTTTGTTTCCCCCCCCTTAAAAAAAAAAAAAAAGATTTCTGCTGTTTGTGATTTGTTTTAACTTTGCAAAACGTGCATTTAAGCAACATGACGCGAGGAAGCCGAGGGTAAAATACCCCTGTCACTCCATACCGCCTGGCCTGTTGCTTCTTGCCGTAAATATGTCCCCGCTGCGGCTGTCCCGGCCATTCCAGCTGCTGCCGGATTGGCACCACGTACCTGCGGCCAGGACACCGGCACCGGCACCTTGGCATCGGCATTGGCATGGCTGCAGCCCCCTGAGAGGGCTGGGAAGGGCAGCGGGGCTGTGGGGAGAGCAGCCGCTCCCCTCCAGCCTCCCCCAGCCCCTTTGGCAAGAGCTGAGCCATCTCTCAGAGATGCTCCTGTGGGGACGGGTTGTGTATTTTAGGAACAGCCCGGCTGAGCATCAGTGAGCAGCACCGCGTTCCCAACGGCTGTGTCTGGTCCTCCCAGACCAGTACGCACAGCCTGCCCAGTCCCAGAAGGATGCTGGCAAAATGGGAGGGGGAGGGAAGGATGCTTGCTCACCACGCAGGGAGCAGGATTGCTTTCAAAGGCAGATGGCAGCGCCCAAAGCAAACCCTTCCTGCACTCTGTGAGCCGGCAGGCACGATCCCTGTGGCCATCCTGCATCCCTGTGGCCATCCTGCATCCCCCCACTTCTGCCGACTCAGCAGCTCCAAAAAATGGGTGTCATTGTCCCTACAGCCAGACGATGCCCCCAGCGCATCCTCCAGTCCTTCCTCAGCTCCTTCCCCAGCACAGGCGGGTCAGACGCTCTCACTGCTCTGCCGTACCCTGCTTCTCTTCATCTCGCAGTATTTCTCTGCAACAGTATTCCTAATGGGAATTCTGGGCAGTGGGCTCCAGCCTGTGCACCCCCAGCAGGAACATCTGCTCCCGGAAAGGCTCGGGTACCACTGGTGCGGTGGTGCACGCTTGCCAGCCCATGATACACCCCTCTTCGGATACAACTGTGGGGTTTTTTCCTTACATTTCTGGCTCGTCCGCCTCATCCTCAGACAGTCTTGGGGGATGGATTGGCGGGGGTCCATCCCACTGCTAGCGCAGACACGAATGCTGACATGGGTGGCTTTACGCCAACGCCACGTCCCCACGTCTTGCGCTCACCGTTATTACCTGGCAGAGAAGGGATCATAACCGGATTTATAACGACTCACCCAGAAAGAGGCGCTGATTAGCTTATAGGGGAACGATGGGAGTCACACGAGGGGCGTTGGCAGCCGCCAGCAGCAGGGCAGGGCTCCAAAAAGTGGAGGGTGAAGGAGCCTGATCCCCCCCCCCCCCACATCCCCCCACTGTGGCAGCCGGTCCGTGAGGGTTCTGCCGTGCATCGAACGGGAGCCCTGCCAGTCCTGGGGAAAGCTGGGACATTGGCTTTGAGTTTTTAATTGGCTCCTAAAGCAGTAAAAAATTGCCAGAGCCAGCGGAGGGGCAGGACTTCAGGGCTGGCGTGGTCTCCTCCTCGCCCCCCTCCACATTTAGGGGGGCTTTGGCTGCTCAGGCAGCACCTCCCTGCCCGTACGCTCCCCTTCAGCCCCTCTGCGTGGTGACAGCCCAGCCTCCGTGATGGCCACAGGTCACAGCTGCTGCGAGCATCACCTCAATTCCCATACACCCTCTTCGGTCCATGAATACTTTTCCTGGCCCTCCACTCATCAAAAACATCATTATCCTTCCTCACCAGTTACAAACCATCCAAATAATCCACCCAGTTTGGGGCCACATCCTCCTCCCCGGCCCCGCTGCCCGCCCTGGGTGCAGAGTGGGTACAACTTCTCAGCATCTTTCAGCATCTCCTATTCCCTTCCCAGCCCCTGCAACCACTTACCGTCTTCCCTTTCCGCTGCGACTGGATCACACGCGGGCTATAATTAATAGAAATTAGACTGTCGAGACCTTGCAGCCCCCATCCCGTAATTACTTGGCCTTGCTGCGTTCAAGGCGCAGAGATCGGCAGCGAGCTCACAAGCCACCGGTGATGGCAACGCATCCTGTTAACAAGCTATTTTTATTAAGCTTTGTGCTGGGGGATGTGCAGCATCCCCATGAAGTCCATTCCCAGGGGGATGCGCAGGGGGATATTTTGGGATCAAATGCCGGCATTGGAGCTAGACAAAGCAGGATATTAGCAAAGTGCCGTGTCCCAACCACATTCATCACTAGCACATTCCCGGCTCCCCACCGCTCCAGCCGCCTGCTGTCCAACCGGACAGATTTCAGGGGCTTGGGGAAGTGTTGATGCTCAGTGAGCGGTGACCCCCCTCCGGTCCTCAGCTCCCCCACATCCCCCCGCACCCCAAGAGCCGTGCGGCACCGTAACGATGCCCGACATCTAACTGGGCACGCGGCATCTCCCCACCAGCTCATTAAACCTCCTAATGGCCCCTGTGCGATGCGCGGGTCAGCCCCGGATGATGGGCAGAGGAGAGGCAGAGCGCAGCTATTCACACTGCTCTGCTTTTATCGCTGTGCTTTTCGCGAGCCGGTAAAAAGTTCAGTGCAAAGCACAGGAGAGGTCTCTGAAAGACAGCCGCGCTCACGACCCAGCGTGCTGGCACACGTCTCCACCGGGAATGGGATTTTGCCGGCGTTTGTGATGCTCGCTCAGCTGCCGACCCACAGGGATGTTCACTTGGAGGGCTTGTAGCATCACGCACCCACCCCAAGAGAGACCAAGGGCCTGGGGAAAGGTGCTGCTGCCCATTTAGGGTGCGGGAGAGAGACCCGAGGCTGCAGGCTGGATTCCAAATGACGTCATCGCTTTATTTTTTTGGAGGGGGGGCAGGAGAAAATGTGACAGAGACAGCGTCTTTGATGCCTGCCCATCAGTCTCCGTCCCCCCTGCTGCAGGCAGAATGATGTGCCGCTGAATGGGGAAGAAGGTACATGACAGGCTCCAATTTGCCCTCTTCTCCACCAACCACAAGGACATCCAGTAAATGTGAAATGCAGAAAGGCTGAAAAGGGATGAAAGGGAGCCTCCGCGGCACGGTACGTAATTGGCTTGTGGATCTTGGTGGCGCAGGACACTGCTGGGGTCAGGACTTCAGCAGGATTACACGTTTATAGAGCTAATGCTCTCCCTATTAGCCCTGCTAGCGTAAAAACGCTGCAGAAGGACCATTCGCATCCCTGTTTCGGGCCACCGTCCGCTCCCTGCTTCATCCAGGTAAAGGTCCATCCAGCGCATCCCTGGTTTTCCGCAGCTTCCAGTTGCATCTCCTGCGGACACGGGCTGGATGGTGGGGCAGCCGAGCGTGCAGAGAGAGCCCGGGCAGCTGTCACTTTGCTCTTCCATCTCAAATTTTCTCTGTTCTGGCTGTATTTCTGATCCTAAAGAAGCTCTCGGTAGGTCCTAGCCAGCCGCTGGCAGGGAAGTGAGCTGGTGAATCTGCTTTCGCTACACACCAGCTTGTTCAGCATTTGACAGCGATCCGGCTGGCACTCATCTGGGGTGGGTTTTGTCATTTCATCTGCAATTGTTTTGCTGTAAAGCACCTCGGAGGGTTCGTTAGCCGGCTGTTTTACAAAGGACACCGTCCTTATTACTACTGTGAATGAACTACTTTGCATTTCTGTGAATGGGAAAGAAAACTTGTCACCTCAGGACAAAAAGGGAGTGGAAGTATCTGATGATCCCCTGAGAAGCCTCAGACAATCCACTAAGCTGAAGTCATCCTCCTGTCTTTCTCTCTCCTCGGGGGCAATTGGAATTATTAGTCCCTTCTCAAGGACCTCAAGATGTCTCTGTCCTTTGCCAATTCCTGTCCCGGCTTCGCTGCAGGCTACCAGCATGTCCCACTGGAGCCCCGTCCTGTGCCGGGGACCAGCAGAGGATGCCTGGTGCCTGGCTGGGGTCAGGACGACAGCGCCGGGAACCGGTCAAGCCCTGAGCTGTGCCTGAAATCCTGCAATATCTGTGCATGCTGCGCTCAGGGTGTCCCCTGGGCCCCACCATCCTCTCCCAGAGGAGCAGGAACATCCTGGTGTCCATCAACACTTCTGGCCGCAGTAGGACCCAAAGGACTTGACTCACATATCTGTGAAGCCAGATGTGCTGTTTCCCTCTGGTGTGCCTCTGCTCCAGGAAGGTCCCATGGGCTTTTGAGATGCTGGTCCATCATATGCAATGGGATGAGACGCAGGGGCACAGTAAACCCTCTGGCAGCAGGGAAAGGAGAGTCAGGAAAAGAAGATTTCTCCCTGGTATCCAGGGATAGGACACCTGGCAATGGTTCAGAGCTGTGCCAGGGAAGGTTTTGATCGGACATTAGGAAGCATTTCTTTACCGAGAGGGTGGTCAAACCCTGGAACAGGCTTCCTACAGAGGTGGTCGGTGCCCCAAGCCTGTCAGTGTTTAAGAGCCACGTGGACAATGCCCTTAATCACATGCTTTAACTTTTGGTCAGCGCTGAAGTGGTCAGGCAGTGGGACTAGATGATTGTTGTAGGTCCCTTCCAGCTGAAATATTCTGTTCTATTCTATTCTATTCTAGTCTAGTCTATTCCTATTCTATTCTATTCTATTCTATTCTATTCTATTCTATTCTATTCTATTCTATTCTATTCCATGCTATTCCATGCTATTCCATGCTATGCTATGCTATTCTATGCTACGCTATGCTATTCTATGCTATTCTACTCTTTTCTATCCTATAGATCTGCCTCTAACCCCATGCAAGCAGCATCCCAGCCTCTGGTTTAGATAATCTTCTCCCAAACACTTTTAGGCTCTGCACCGCGGTCCCGGGTCTGTGCCCCGTGCCTGCAGCCGTAGGACCGGCAGCATCCGACTGCAGCTGCACTCCAAGGGCATCGCTGCAGCGGAAGGCGTCCTGCAAACTGGGGTTAAGCAGAGCAGATCACATGGGGAAAACACACTCTACACTCCCTCTGTTTCTGCATGTGTTAGTCCTGAAACAAGCATTTAAATTAAACAAGTTTCTATAGCCGAGTTTTCAATCCCACAGCCACTTCCACTGTTGGCCTCCTTTTTTTTTTTCCTTCTCCTTCCCTTTAGCTCAAGCAGCGGGAGGAGGAGATGCAGACACAGAGAGGAGTGCTAATTAAACAGGGAATTCCACATTAGGGTACAAATCCTTTGGACCAGCAAAACCCCTGCCAATTTCTGTATTTATTTATTATTTTTTCAGTACAATTGTAATTTCCAGTGGTGCCTCCAGCACTGAGAGAGAGTTCAGGGGCTGCTCTTGGAGAGGATTAGCGCGCTGGAAGCATTATTACTTTCCTTCGCTGTGAATTCAGGAGTGATTCCCTGATGGCTGCACTCTATATAGAAGTGAATCGGTGCTAATTTGTTTTTGAGGATCACACATCCACCAACATGTGAAAGACAATCCTGCATCTCGATGTATATTTCGAGTCAGTGCTACAGCAAACAACGGAAAATAAGCAAGCAAAGGAAGCCAGACCTTCATTGCCCGGAAAGCCAGAGCTGGAAAAGAATGGACCTTATTTTAATTTCTTTTTTTTCGCTTGTGTGAGTTGGTGCTGCATCTTTCCAGGATAGTTTTGGATTTTTGGCTGTGCTGTCCGTGGCGATGGGCAGCGGGGGCTTGGGCATCCCTTGCACAGAAAGCCTCAGGGACGTCGCAGCGGACGGGATGTCAAAGAGACTGAGCATAAAAGGCTCCATTTTTTATTTTTTTTTTCCTTTTAAATCATCATCGAGTTTAACTGCAAGAGAGGAATAAATTAACTAATTGAATCTGTAACGACGGAGGGGCTGGGCACCTGGCAGGAGAGCAGCCGCCCCGCCACCCATCGCTCCTCTCTCTTTATTTGTGTGATTCAGAGGGACGCGGTCCATGGGGAGATATCAGAGCCGGCTGAAATGGAAGACAAAGCTATTGTTTCAAACAGAGTTATTGATTTTTACATTATTACACTATGAAATTTATGGTCTGGTTTCAAACTGCAATAGGAGTTAATGACCACCATCCAGAAACTTCCAGGTGACCTTGGCCTCGACTTTGGTGGAGGAAGGTGAATAGCTCCAGATACTGGGTCAGCAAATGTAAAATGAACTTGCGGCACCCTAAAGGACTTGATTTTGGGGTACTGCTGCCCTCAGGTCTCTGCCCTGAGCTTTAAACTCCAAGCTGGTTGACAGCAGTGATGGAGGAGGGGGGAAATTGGACCTTCTCAGCTCCAGACAAAAGCCACTTCTGCTGTTAAGCAACGTTTTGCTCCCCTTGAAGCACCATGATGTCCTCAGAGCTCCTGAGCATGGTTCTCCATCCTCAACTGTCCACCCAGCACAGCCTGGCTGACCGAGGGTTTGCTCTGGTCGGTCACCGCTGGAGAAATGCCAACCAGGGGATTCCGGGATGGCTGAGGAGCACCGTGAAAGAAGGCAACACAGCCCGGAGCAAGAGAAACCCCCCGTAAGAGGGGAGAGCAATGGGCAGTGCCTGCAAAGCCGGCAGCTGCCTGCAAAGGGCACAGTCCATTCCCGGTGCCGGCCGGCTCTCCTCTCCTGGTCACATAAGGAAGATTTGCTTTTTAATGTTGGGGCTACCAAAGTGGGGTCAGGGTGACCAAGAGGTGGTTTATACCAGTTGCCACACGAGATACCGGTGACACAGAAGGGTTCGTAGGGGCTATGGCACTCCCAAGTCTAAAGCCTTTTCCTGGATTTTCTTTAAAAGGGATCTCCTGATGCATCTTTTGGCACCAGCCTCTTCCCAAAGCTTTCCTTAGCAATATTCCTTCCAAATTTCCTTGTATGCGTCTTCCTTTGGGAAATGTCTTTCCACTTGCCAGCGAAGGCAGGCAATTTCCAGCTGCTGGAGAAGGATTTTTTCTTGTAGTACCTTCTCCCTGGAACATCCCTGATGCTGCACCCTGAGCTAAAGTCGTGTGAAGCCAGTAGCCTCCAAGCTCATCTTCTGCCTCGGAGGTCATAATTGCCATTAAATCACAGCTTGCCTAACCAAATTATGCAAAACCGAAATTATCTCCAATGATTTTTATGTTGCTGAAATGTTCCAGAACTGCCGGGGTGATGACTGGGGGATTGGGAGCAGCTGTCACTCCATCAGAAACCATAACTCCAAACAGCTGGGATCTGTCAGTTATTTATGACACCGTTTGCAAAAAAAAAAAAATTAAAAAAAAAAATGATGAAGGTGGATGGGTGGTTGCCACTCTCCGGCTGAAAGGAAGCTCGTGCAGAAAGCAAAGCCCCGTGCCGGCGCTGGGAGCTGCAGCCGATGCTGCGGGGAACAAACCCAGCGAGGATGCTCCTGCTGCCGAGCGCTGCAGGACCGCGGGGCAGCACCTAAAGGGCTTTGCGGAGAGGCTGAAAGCAAGCTGCTGCTCGCTGGGGAACTTAGTCTTTGTGACAGGCGGGACGGGCTTGTTTATTTTATCCTCTGTGTCGCAAAAAAAAAAGGAAGAAAAAAAAAAAAGAGGAAAAAAACCCCGCAGCTACTAAGCAGAGGTCTGACACCGCTTTGTTGAACCGTCCCAGATCTGAAGTTTCGCTCTTGGCTCCCGCCCAGTTGCCGTCGCTGCTCCGGCCTTGCCTTTCATCGTCCTTCACTTGGCAGATGAAATTGTGAACATTTGAGGCTTCTTTTTCTCCCTAAACAACAGTTTCTCTCTATGGCGGTGCGAACATCCCATTTGGAGTTCGTTCCTAAGTTTCAAAGTCTATTTTCCCCCAGGGGCTGTAGCCCTGTCTTTGTGCCCCAGTTCACTCGGGGTGGATTTAGAAAGCATCCTTTGATAGATCCAGGGTGAGAACCGGGCAGGAAAATCTCTCTCTGGAGCTCGTTGACAGCACCATGGTGGTGTTACACCAGGTGTGAATTTGGCCTCAGAAGAGGGTGAGTGATGAGTAAGCTTATGCCTTTTTGATAATCCTGGCTGCGAGCAGAAGCCAGATGCTTTGTCCCCACTTGTAGCTCGCTCTGGTTAAGTATTATTATTTATATTATGTAGTAGCTATACATAGTGTTTTATGGCAGTAAAGATACATAAATCAGCAACCAGAAGACGAGGGCTTTGCTCTAAAGAGCTTATAAATCTAACAGCTTGAGCAGCACCGGTAATGGACACAGTAAGCAGGCAGTCAAGTTGCATGTAGACATGAGCTAAGATGGGTCTCCCAAAGCAGATGGCGATTTAGGAGAGATTTGAAAGAGAAGCAACCTGCTCCATCCTCGAAACCAGATCCTGCCGGAGAATTAGACGGGCCGTGACCCATATAAGTTGTCCAGGTGGAGAGGTGAAAGCGTCCATCTGAGAAAAGCAGCTCGCAAAGAGGGAACGGGCAGGGGGCGGCGAGGGCTGGTGGCGGGGCTGCTTTTTGGGGGGCTGTGCTGGCGCGTTCCCCCCTGGGGCCAAAGCATCTCTTCTTGTCCTAAGCGATTTCTTCCCCATTGAGCCTGAGACTCCTAATGAAAATAAGTGGCATTACATCTTCCTAAATAAACCAAGGCTCTGCCTTGCTCCGAGGTACAGTGAAGCGTTAAAAGCCTTAAAATGCAACAAAACCGCCGGCGCAGGTACAACCCTGCTCTCCGGATCGCACAGTGCCGTGGGGACAGGCTGCCCGCAGAGCGGAGCCAAGGCCAGCGTCCCTGCCGTGGTGGCAGAGAAGTGCTCCGACCCTTCGAACCTTCCTCCCCTGATCCTGGGTATCAAACCAGCTTTTTTTATTATTATTATTTGCTGGTTTTTTGTTTGGTTTTTTTTTTTTTTTTTTAAATTTCTTCCTGTGCTGGCACCGGCCCGAGAGGAACCTGGTCTGGGCTGGAGAGAGATGCGCTGTGTCTGGCCGAGCACGCTGGCTCCGGGCGTCTGCATTCTTCTGGCCGCTTTCAGCTCTTGCACAAATTGAGGCTTCACGCTAAATGCATTACGCTGTATAACAATTAATCCCGTGCTACATATAGAAAGTCCTTACTCATCAATAATGCATGCGGGAGGAGTGATTTTCACTCTCAGTAATAAGGCTAAGACAATGGAAACAAGCAGGTAATGGAGAACATTTATAATGATGTTAATCTAATAATGAGTCTAATGCTGTTAAAAGTAAGACTGCAAACTGGACGCATCCAAAGATAAATTATTTCAAGCATTCATTAACTGATGCCTAATTAATGCCCAATTAGAGAGATGCTGCATGGGAAATGGTTTGGACAGTCGGACGAATTCATTCCAATCACTGAAACCTCAGTCAAAAGCAGGAGGCGGCAGAAGGACACGGCGAGCAGAAGCTGGGGTGACACAGCGCATCAGCAGGAGAAAGCCGGGAGATAAACACCCCCTTGCTGGTTTTATCCGTGTCGGCAGGGCTTTGTTTTTATTCACTTCACCAGCAGGTTTCTGCTGATTTTTCCATGCCGTTTTTGAAGCTCTCCCTCCCCGGTGAGCTCCGACACACCTGCTGGTGACCCTCCATCTGCCTCGCAACCTTTACAAGACAAAGTCAAAAGGGCTGCGTTAGGAACAACGAGTTCAACAAGTTAGGCAGGGTCTAACTCTCAGGGAACCAGGCTGGGACCTTGTGGGAAGCTCCCGGATGGTGTTTTCCAGCCTGGGAAGCCCAGCAAGCCCTAAGCATTCCCGGCGGTCTCGTCCCAGTGGGGCTCGGCTGCTGGCCATGGCGGTGCTGGTGTTACCAGCCTCAGGAGCTTCGTGGCTCCATCACCACAGCCTGTTTGTTTCTCGGGGCTCTCATTCCCAGATCTAAACTGTGACCAAGCCCAGGGCATCCCAGGAGCAGCTTCTCACAGCACTAGGCAACTGGCAGGTTTTATGGGCTTGGAGGTAAAGCATCCTTGATGAGACCACGTGTGTCCACTGGGGAGTCCATAGGTTTCTTCTTTCTGAGTCCTGCCCACCTAATTCTTACATTTTTCTAAGCATTCATCCTTCTGTTTCCCCATTCTGCTCACCCCCGAGTTGCAGCACGTAAGAAGAAACACATCCCTGGCTTTTCTTCCGACCGCCTTACTGTCGGGAAGCTGAAAACCAGAGACACCCCAGACTATCCCCACTGCCACCCATGACCACGGGAGTCACACCTCCCTCTCCGTAGGAACTCCAGCCATTAACTCACAAACGCCTGTTAATTAAAGAGATAGACTCAGTTCCCTCTGACCTTTACCCCCGGAGTTATCCCCCGCAGGCAGGGAGCCGTTAAACACCATCGCTCCCTTTCGGCGGGAGCCTCTACCTTGGCCGTGCTCCAGGGAGACCCAGGCTGCCTTCGTCCATCGCCGCGCGTTGCTAACAGCCGCCTGTCATCACCATCCCTATACGTGAAATCGTGTATGCTCCCAGATCCCTGCCCGACTCCACCTCCCGTCAGTAATCCCGTTAGCCTGGCAACTGTCGTGTCACGGAAGAGCGCATAAAACTGTTGTTTGGAAGCAATATGTAATCTTCCAACCTGCTGCTTATAGCCGGGAGATGGTTTATTGATTCAGACCCTTGTGATTTGGTATTTGCAATAACAGACTCTGCATGTGGGAGATCGTCACAGCGCTTGTGCCTGGCAGGATTTTACTAATAAACATAAGACCTACAGAAGGTTTTGTACTTCAGTGTCACCGAGGTAAGACGGGGGACGTGAAGCCATCCCACCTTGGCGAAGCACATCCGCGGGTAAAAAAACCCAGCCGAATGTAGCTTTATCTTTACCATCGTTCTCTGGCACGCAGCTAATCACAATATCCTCAGGATACCGCTGTTTCCCAGGCTGCGCTCGCGCGGCGAGTTGCAGCGAGGGCTCCCGTTTTGGCAGGGAGCGCTCGGTAGTCAGCGCCGGCACGACGCTCCCACCAGCGCAGCCCCTCTCTCATAGCGAAGGCACGACAGCAAAGCCAAAATGGCACGGCGGTGACTTGGAGAACGTTCCTTTTCCTACACAGCCGTAGGAGTTGTCGCGAATTAAACGTTCCCGACTTACAGCCCCTTTTTGGCAGCGGCGCAGGAATGAGACATCCCTCCTGGTAGCCGATGCTTAATTTCTGAAGGGCAGTGCCTGGAAGAAGTGTGTGTGTGTGTGTGTGTGTCCCTTCTCATCGCAGCCAAGGCTTGGTCCAACGCTTTGGCTAGCCATGCTATTATTTTTTTTATTAACAGCCCAGTCAGAGATGACTGCCTCTTACTGGTGATTTATGGAGAGTCTGAATAACCCAGTTTATCTAAAAATGTGACAACTTTGCGTTGGAAGGCTGGGTCCAGATGGATGGGTCATCTGCTGTTAACTATATGGTACTAGATCTCCATACCAGGCAAAAGGCAACGGTAACCACGGAGTTATATTTCAAACACAATTAATAAGAAAACAGTGAGGGGTTTTTTTTGCCTCCCACTTGTATCCAGCTGTAGGTGCTGAAAAGAGGGACTGTAAAAGCCCAAGGGGTCCAGGCTCATGGACTAGCTGGTGATAACGACATGGAGTAATTAGAGATGAACTCCACTTCCACTCTCGTTTTTCAGATTATTACAAGCTGAGTGCAAGGCGAGAGGACTCGTGGGCAGGATGGCACTGGCAGCTGTACGCTGCTCCGATTTTACTCCTTTCCCCTGTAAAGTCCAGAGGCAGAATTCATTAGACATGAGCAAATTTTGCGCGTAAGAGGAAAAAGCCCAATCTGGGAGGAAAATCTGAATGAGAAATGACAAGTCTGGTGCAATGAGTCTGAAAAGCCACTTGGCGTAGAAGGAATAGCCTGAAAGCAAGCCTGGTGCGAGGAGTGGGAGCGAGACGGGAACGGGGCGGCGAAACCGGCACTCTGAGAGCTGAGCAGAGGGAGGGGATGATTACTGCCTTGCTCACCGCTTCTTCTCTGCAGCGAGAAAGCCCCGGTCACAAGCACATACTGTAGCATTAGAGGATGCAATATGCTTTGCCACAGGACATCCATTTAAAAATATGTCTGAGCATCCCACTTCCAAACGGAGTTTGCAGCTCAGCCTTTTCCACCAACTGCTGACAACAGATTTTCCCGTAAATCGCTTGGTTTTCGGGGTGGATGGTGGTGTCTTAACAACTGTAGTAAAAAGAGAGGGCGGGGATGGGTCTGCGCCTTTGGGGGAGCTGGGTGTGCTGCGCAGATGCGCCGCACGCGTGTAATTTTAGGTGATTCACTGGGAATTACTAAAGCCTCTCCTCTCCGATACGTAAGCGCAGGCGATTTAAGAGCCGCATTACAGGAGGAGTGGACACCTAGAAGGGTCCGCATCTCCTCTCTTTGCTCTCGCGCGTTTGTACAGCTGCCTTCCCGCCTCAACTGCGCTGCCTGCCTGCAGGCAAGGGGTTTTGCTGCCTGCGCTGCCAGCGTGAATTCCCCCCACCCCGAGAAAGTTTCTCCTGCCTGGTTGGGGCCGGGAGTGCAACCGCCTGCCTGTTGCAGGCAGGGCGAGGAGGCAGGGAGTACTCCATACATCACGTTTAAACTACCGTGGGTGATGAGCCCACTCATCACAGCCGCAGTTGTTTCCGTGGGTAATTCATGAGCTGAGTTAATTGAGGGCGTTTTTCACCCGGAATAGTCCCCACGGCAGCGATGGGTGGGTGGAAGCGGGGGGGGGAGGGGAGGTACCCGCATCCCCGCTGATGCCGCTCTTCCCCTCTCTCCGCACAGGGGGGTTTGCGGAGCTGCTGCTGGTGTTGCTGGGGCTGAAGGTGCCCGGTGCCCTGGGCTGCCCCACCGACTGCGTGTGCTACCCCTCCCCGATGACCGTCAGCTGCCAGGCTCACAACTTCGTCACCATCCCCGAGGGCATCCCGGAGGACAGCGAGAGGATCTTCCTCCAGAACAACCAGATCACTTTGCTGCTGCGGGGCCACTTCAGCCCTTCCATGGTCACCCTCTGGATCTACTCCAACAACATCACCTTCATCGACCCCAACACTTTCGACGGGTTCGTCAACCTGGAAGAACTGGACCTGGGGGACAACCGCTACTTAAGGGCTTTAGCTGCAGACACTTTCCAAGGGCTGGTGAAACTCCATGCCTTGTATCTGTACAAGTGTGGGCTGAGCTCCCTCCCCAGTGGGATATTCGGTGGCCTCCACAACCTGCAATACCTTTACCTGCAAGACAACCACATCGAGTTCCTTCAGGATGATATTTTTGTTGACTTGGTTAACCTCAGCCATCTTTTTCTCCATGGAAACAAGCTCTGGAGCCTCCATCAGAACACGTTCAGGGGACTAATAAACCTGGATCGGCTGCTCATCCATCAAAATCAGCTGCAGTGGATTCACAGGCGGGCTTTTCACGATCTCCGAAGATTGACCACCCTTTTCCTGTTCAATAACAGCCTCTCAGAGCTGCAGGGGGACTGCCTGGCCCACCTGGGAGCCCTGGAGTTTCTCAGGCTGAACGGGAACCCGTGGAGCTGCGATTGCAAAGCCCGTTCGCTCTGGGAATGGCTGCACAGGTTCAGAGGCTCCAGCTCCAGCGTCATCTGCGAGTCCCCCGAGCAGATGCACGGCAAGGACCTCAAGGTGCTAAGAGCAGAAGACTTTAGGAACTGTTCGGGGTCCGAGTCGCTCCATCAGATTAAAACACATACTTTCTCCACAGCGGACAGAGGAGCCTCCAAAACCCACCACCCTCACCACTCCTCCAAGGAGAAGGGGAAGGAGAGAGGGGCTGAGAACAGTTTGCACAGCAGCCAGCCCGCCGCCCCCCCCGGCTCCCGGCCGGGCTATCGCAAACCCGGCAAGAACTGCACCAGCCACAAAAGCCGTAACCGAACCTCTAAACCGGTATCTTTGGGGCCGCGGAAAAACGGGCAGGAGATTCCAGACTATGTGCCTGATTATCAGCACAAATTCAGTTTCGGGGTGATGCCAACGCTCTCCCCCAAACGCAAGGGTAAGTGTACCCGGCGGACGCCCATCCGCCCCCCCAGCGGGGTCCAGCAGGCAGCCGGCTGCTCGGGGCTCAGGGCATCGCTCCTGGTGTTTATGATGGTGTTAGCGGCCGTCATACGCTGAGCCCCCGGCTGCGGACGGAGCGAATCTGTACTGCCACCAATCTACAAAGGACCAGAGTTTCTTTTCTTCTTCTTTTTTTGTACGTGGCGAGCGTTGGCCTGGCGAAGGGAGGAACGTTGTCTCGGCTTCTGACGGTCTCTCCGTGCCCGGCCGGGCTGCCAACGCGGACTGTGCCGAACGCAGCGGGAGCGGATTAAAAGGCATTATCACACCTTGTCACAAACAGCCTAACCGAGCACCTACAACAACAACAAAAAAGCCAACCTTACAAAGACCCAGATAACAGGGATGGTCGCCAATTCGTCGCTGACAACAACCGGACAAATGGACTGTATCCACGCTCTTGTGAAATCCCGTTCATTCGAGAGCGCTCTGAACCACCCCTCCAATTACCGAAAGGAACATAATTGCTGTAAAAACGATCACCAATTAAGCCTACACTGTTTCTCTGAAAGCGAGTGCAAGGACACTGATACCGATGTAATAAGGACACTGGTTCTCCCACGTTTTCGCCCCTTTGGCTCCAAACCCAGAGGCCAAAGTTGGCTGGGAATCTCTTGGAAGACAATCTCAAACCCCTGAATATCTCAGGCATTACAGCAGAACAGGGCTTGCCTGCTGGGCTTGGAGTAGCCAACAACCAAAGGAAAGACTGATTAGAGGTGGAATTAAACATAAAAAAAAAAACCAAACCAACAAACCCAACACTTAAAGAAAAGAGGTACCCGCCGGAGGTGCGGGTTTTTTGTAACCATGTTCACACACCTGAAAGAAAAACCCAACCCCAACAAATGCACAGGCTCCCCCCTTCCCCTCAATTATCCATATGTATGTCTTATAATGTTTATAAACTATATGGAAACTATATCTTCAGAACTAAGGATTGTATTGTTGAATTTATAGCAGACCAGTATATGATTTTTTTTTTTTCCTCGAGAAAACAAACCGGCAGCAGTGCCTACAGATGCTGAAAGCCATCGGGTGGGCTCAGTACGCGCGGGGGAACCACAGCGGACCAATGTTCTCAGCAATTCAGAGCACTAAACTTTGGGAGGGGTCGGGGGGGGGGTTGGTTGTATGCGACGCAGCAAAGTCCATATCCGGAGAGCCAAAACTCACCCTTACATCCTAATTTGTAACCAGGGGGATTAATTAGGAGAGAGGTTAATTAGTCCAAATAAATAGAGCCATAGAGCTCTGTCTCCGGGAAGTGTTTTGAGGCCCCGGGGAGGAGAGGGGCTTTTTTGGGGCTGGAGGCAGAGAGGGGCTTCCCATCCGTGTGGGTGGCGTGAGGACCTTTATAGCTGGACTAAGGTTTTCACTCGGGCAGCAAGGAGCAGTTCCCAGGCTGCAGATAGTCCTGACAGCGTCAGGAGAGGTTTTGTTTCTTAAACGGAACAGGTTGCGTCACGGGAAGAGTCAGAGAAGGGGGAAACTACAGCTGACGGGACCAGCGAGAAGCAGCGCAGTGCCCAGGGTTTCTGGTCCGCCGTAGAAGAGAAATATAAATGGTCCAAGACAGCCGTACGAAGAGGGTTGTGGCTAGGTGGAGGAGAGGGAGCAGACCTGCTTGTTCCCCTCGTCCCAAATTAAACTCCGTGGCGGAGGGATGCATTTGCTGGTTGGGGGCACAGCGGAGGCGGCGGCATCACCGATGGCAGCCCATGGGTTTGGGGAGGTGCTGCCCAAATTCTGCAGTGAGTGTGAATTCCGTGTCAGCGTGGATATGTGAGACCAAACAGACACTGAAGTTAATGAAACAAGGGAAATAAAAGTGATCTTGGACAAGAAAAGGCTGCTGTTCATTTCGTAACGATATCCCAGTAGTGGTGGTGGTGACGTGCGGAAAATAGACTCCACAACTTAGAAAGCTGTAAAGTAGGTATGTTTATTCAGCGCTGGGCAGCACGGGGGGTCGCCCCACCACAGTCGTGCGCCCCGGTACAAAGCGAGGGCTTCCATTTATGCTACTGCTTTATACATACTCCATATATGTTGCAAAATACTCATGCATATGCATTATCTGTTCCCGCTTCCCATGTAAATTAGTACTCCGCCTACGCGAGTCTGCGCAGTACTTTCTTATGGTGGTCGTCGGGGGTCGCGGCGATGAAGTAAGGAGGCTCCTCTTCGTCACCACTAGTAACCTTTGCCTGTCGAGCATACTCAGACCGTTCTTGGAGCTTGGCCACACCGCTAGTCTGGTCTCGGCTGGTCTCTCTGGCCTTGGTTCCTGTTTCCGAACGCCTTAGCGACACAAGCAACTTCCGAGATAAGCAAGCAACTTGTTACACATCCTACCAGCTATTACAAACACACTATTATTATACAGATACTCATTTTGAAACATTTAACTAGTTCCCCTTTATCAGTGGCACGTTTCTAGCCCATAGCTCACGCGTGGGGCTGGAAAGCCCAAAGGCAATGGCTCGTGTTTTCCGTCAGACGCACCACTAGCTTCAGGAAGAACAGGCCAGCTCGGGAAATCCGCTCTCCTAACCGCTTTGGGGATGGGGAGAGGGTATTGACACAGCAGTAGATCCCCTGGAGGTATCTGGAAATGGAAAGGGAAGCTCCCAAGCAAAAAAAAAAGAAGAAAATTCCCTGATGCACCTATTCTTAAGAGCGGTTGGGTGCTGGGAGCGGGCAGCTGGGGGGCACGGCATCGTCTCTCCATCTCGCAAGCGAGGAGCGGCAGGGGCTTGGATGCTTCCCTTTTAAATACCCTTCTTGGGGAATAGCAGGAGTAACTCTGGGAGGAGAAAGGAAGAGGTTACTTCATCAAGCCCTCTCCCTTCCAGCTCCTACCCAAACTTTTCTGTCTACAGGGCTCTAAAGCTCCACTAAAGGGATGTCCAATGCAGCCAGAACAAATAATCCGTGATCTGAAATAGCTCCCTCACGTCCTACTCTCTATAACCAATAGCAACTGAATGAGTCTGGCACTGTCCCTTAGAAGTGGAGAATGTTGTTATGTTGGTTATTTCATTTCATACTTTGGAAATCAAAGCTCTCAGTGGGAGAATGAAGGAGAGAAGCACTTTATTAATTTTTTTTAAGTCTATGTGTAACTCCTGTAATATAGGAGTGAAATGTCAGCACAGGAGATGCTAATGTTTTATAAATGATTTGGGTGCAGCAGGCACGATGGATAGTCTTTGAGATGAATGATATTAGAAGAGACTACGCCTGGCTCAAAACCATAATTGTATTTTTAGTATCTTTTCCTTTAACATGTAGGAAAAATAAAGGCAACTCCATGGTGTATTACGAGCCTTGTCAATCAAGCGCTCTAACGCCTAGCAATAAAGGCTACTGTTTAAAAACCAGAAGGGAGACATGATACACTGCTAAATAGGAGGTGTCGCTTGACATGGACTATGGGTTTGTGATGTTCCTCCTGCCTTCCCCTTAGCTGTGGTCCCTCCATGTGCCCATCCTTCCTCCACGACCACAGCTCTTTGAGGATAAAGTAAATTTTTATGGCATACTCTGACACATAGCCTCAATTACTAACTTCCCATCTGCGTGGTTCAGCTCTGCTATGGCCCCTGGTTCACCCTCCTGTGGTTTTTCCCCCAATCCCTTCATACAGCATGTCCTCATGCATTTTGAACGTTGCTCTGAGGACTGGCATAAATCCCCTCTTCTCCGAAGCTGTGCTCCCACAACCTCAAAGCACGCATCTCTCCAGTCAAGCGGACGCAGGTATAACCATGACTTGCCAGAGATAGTCTGGCTCAGGCTGGAGAAAAGTTGGAGAAATTTGGGTTTTAATTAGAATCACTCGCAGACACCAAAGGTTTGACACGGGGGTCCCTGGGGTAAAGGGCTGAACCCCTGAGGGTGATGATAAGCACCATGGCTGCTCTGAGGCAGTGCTGGGCAGCGGTCCATGTGGTCCCATTCGGACAGGCTGGATTGGTGGGCCAAGGCCAATGGTGTGAGGTTCAACAAGGCCAAGTGCCGGGTCCTGCACTCGGGTCACACCAACCCCATGGATGCTACAGGCTTGGGGAAGAATGGCTGGAAAGCTGCTCGGCCGAAAAGGACGTGGGGGTGTTGGTGGACAGCTGGCTTAATATAAACCGGCAGTGTGCCCAGGTGGCCAAGAAGGCCACCAGCATCCTGGTCTGTGTCAGGAATAGTGTGGTGAGCAGGACTAGGGAAGTGGTTGTCCTCCTGTACTCGGCACTGGTGAAGCCTCACCTCGTGTGCGGGGTTCAGTTTTGGGCCCCTCATGACAAGAAAGGCACTGAGGGTGTCCAGAGAAGGACAACAGAGCTGGTGAGGGGTCTGGAGAACACGTCTGATGAGGAGCAGCTGAGGGACCTGGGGGTGTTCAGCTTGGAGAAAAGGAGGAGAGACCATCTCGCTCTCTAGAGCTCCCTGAAAGAAGGGGGTAGCGAGGGGGGGGTGTCAGTCTCTGCTCCCAGGTAACAAGTGATAGGACAAGAGGAAACGGCCTCAAGTTGCACCAGGGGAGGTTGAGGATGAATATTAGGAAAAATTTCTTTATCAAAAGGGTGATCAAGCACTGGAACAGGCTGCCCAGGGAAATGGTTGAGTCCCCATCCCTGGAGGTATTTAGAAGACGTGTAGACATGGTGCTGAGGGACATGGTTTAGTGGTGGACTCAGCAGTGTTAGGTTTACGGTTGGACTCGATGATCTTAAGGGTCTTTTCCAACCTAAATGACTCTATGATTTCATAAACCTAAACCCCTCCACGCTCCACAGCTCCACCTGGGCTCCCCCAGCCGTGCCACCATTCCCCTTCCCAGCGAGGGGTGATCAGCCCTCAACTGGTGCCATTCGCTATTGCAAGCTCAACCTTTGGACGTGCATCGATTCCCCTCTCCGCGGCGCAGGCAGACAGGCTGCCTGTTGCAGACGTTGTTAGACGTTGCCGATAGCTCCCCACAGCTCGGCTACAAGCTCTAAACGCCTCCCTTGGGAAACGTGTCACTTGAGCATTTATTTGCTCATCGGTTTCCCGTTCCTTTAGCGTTCTCCGGTCTGCCGCCTGCACCACACGCTGCTCTGGCAGACGAGACAAGTCCCTGTCGCTGCGGCTGCCTTTCCCTTCTTTACTCAGTGAGCTTTAATGCTCCAACTTTGGGCTGTTCATGCAAATCCTTTCCATTAAAAAAAAATAAATGCCAGAGAACCCAGAAGAGACCCCAGACTGTGCCTCTGGAAACTCACCCCCAGCGGCAGAATCCCGTTTCCTGAGTCAGAGCCAATTTTCTCTCCATTGTACCACTTTTCCACAGTTTCATCCCATAATTGCTAACATGGAGCTTTTCATCCATGCTTTGAAAACACAAACCATATGACACTGCATCTCTTTTATCCTCCCAGGTAGGATGAAAACCAAACACCTCTTGGATATTGAGAATAAATTTTTAGTTTATCAGTCTAAACCAAGACCACAAGTCCGCAGTTTCTCCTGTATTCCCCATCGCTTCCCAGACAACACTTGTGCCCCCTCCCAGCACCAAATTATTTCCTTTGTCTCAGACAGTTGCTCTGTGACATGTACCCCTCCCTCCAAAGGACAGAGCAGAACAAAAGCATCACTTCACACTTCTCCTAAGCTAAATAACACTTGTTGTGGTCCTTCAAGTTCACCCTTCCCTAAATCCTCCCTCTGTGTATGCTTTCTCTGTCTTAGCTTCAACCACACCCCCGGGGAACACTTCCCAAGATCGTATTTCCATGACCAAGAATATTTCCCTTTCCATTGTTTACTATCTCCTTGAGGTCTTGTAGGTTGACACCGTTCCTCTGTTCCACCAGCGCTCTTCTCTCCCTTAACGCATCCAGCGGTCCCCCGCGTTCACCAGTGCTTTGGTGAAACACGAGATCACCGACACCAGACGATGCCGATGGGAACGGTGATGAAAGGGATGCTCTTGTATTGCCAACCGCATTGGAGTTTGTGGGTTACCGATGGAAGCAAAAGCAACTGTGAACGCAGGACAGAGAAGACTGCAGCAGTGCTCACGTTTTGCAATGTGTGTTTTTTGGGAAGGTGCCATGCTGGCGTCCCTGGCCAACCAAACCACCTCTCTAACTCACAGAAAAGCAGCCGCAGGAGCAGCACCCCTCCGGAGTCCCCATCCATCTTGCTGTCTCCTGATGCACTCCATCTTCTCCTCTCCTGAAGAAACTGCCTTCAAAGGGGAAAAGGATCTTTCATCTCAGTGACCACCTCAGTCCCCGGCCCCCGTTCAAAAGCGGCCAATTAGGCGAACAAAAGCAAGCATTATAACGCAAGCCCCTCGCTACCCACCTCATTGCTGTAAGGAGCCGCTCATGAAAATCCTTTTTTTTTTTTGGTTTTTCCCCACCCCGTGAATATGGGTGAAATTCTCCCCACGCCCAACCACTCTGCGGACGCATCTTTACCTCTCTGCAGGTTCCTCCACTCATCCCCACCCTCATCCTCCCAATCCGCGTCCTTCCCGGCGCTGCCCTCCATCCTCTTCCTCCTTTGTGAAAACAGAATCAAAATAACTGTTTAACAAATCAGCCATTACCTTCTCCCATGTCACCAATTCCCCGCTATCATTTCGTAATTGGCCAATTTTCTCTTTTACCTTCTCTCTGCTCTGAATACGTCTCGGGAAGCTCTGATTGTGTGTTAAAATACCCTCCCTAATTCACTGCTCAATATCTCTTTCTGCTCTTCTAATTGCCCTTTTAACTTGCTTCTAATTTTTTTATAAATCTCCTAATCCTCTTCCTGCACAAGTTGTTTACACGCACCGGAGAATGTATATGTATTAGCAGATGTTCCTGGGTAAATAATGCACAAAAGAATATTACTGCTTCACGCAAGCTGCAATTACTGCTTTCCTCAGAATAAGCCCTGTTTAACCCTCCTATTTAGGGCACACGCCCCTGCTCTCGCTGCACATCTCCAGGCTATTTCACTCCTGCTGCAGAACATTAACACCACCAGCTCCACCACGGCTCGCTCGCTATCTTCCGGGAAAAAAAAGAATTTCAAAAAAAAAAAAAAAAAGAATCAAAGGATAAAGGGAATGGTACAGTTATGTTCCAACAAATCTTTTTTTTTTTTTTTTTCGGGAGCACAGCTAGAAGAAATGCAACAAAATAGCTACACGACTCGAACACAGTGGCACAACCCCAAGTAATAAACAAATTTGATAGTCTCGGTGCTTTTGATTTATGGACAGCTTACTGCGCTCCCCGCTCTCAGGGAGTCGGTTGTCACAGCCCTTGTGCCGCAGACAGGCGGAGGGTCAGGCTGGCATTGTTTGCCATCCGCTTCATAAACGACTTCCTAAAATTACTCAAAATTTCCTTTCTCTTTTCCATTTCTTCTCTCAATTTGTTTGCGGTCTCCTTCTCACAAAACACTGCAGTACCCGCCAGATGCTTTGAACTCTGTATTTTCCAGCTAAAGGGTGATGCTTAATCGCAGGGTTTGAAGTTACGTGTCTCATTCTTCCCCTCTACTCTGCGCTGGTGAGACCCCACCTGGAGTACTGCGTCCAGCTCTGGAGCCCCCAACATAGGAAAGACACAGACCTGTTGGAGCGGGTCCAGAGGAGGCCACAAAGATGATCCGAGGGCTGGAGCACCTCTCCTGTGAGGAGAGGCTGAGAGAGTTGGGGCTGTTCAGCCTGGAGAAGAGAAGGCTCTGGGGAGACGTTATTGCAGCCTTCCAGTACCTAAAGGGGCTACAGGAGGGCTGGGGAGGGACTTTTTACTAGGGCATGTCGTGACAGGATGAGGGGGAATGGCTTCAAATTGGAAGAAGGGAGATTTAGATTAGGTATTAGGAAGAAATTTTTCATTCTGAGGGCGGTGAGCCCCTGGCGCAGGTTGCCCCGAGAAGCTGTGGCTGCCCCATCCCTGGAGGTGTTCAAGGCCAGGTTGGACGGGGCTTGGAGCAACCTGGGCTGGTGGGAGGTGTCCCTGCCTATGGCAGGAGGGTTGGAATTAGATGATCTTCAAGGTCCCTTCCAATCTAAACCATTCTATGATTCAGATGAAAAGACTCGGGTCATTGCCTAGGGAAAGCGACCCTGGGTCCAGGCAGAAGTCAGCGTTTTGCAACCCAACGCTCCATCTCGCTCAGGGACAGAAGGCATCTGTGGTACCGGGAAGCTCTGGGAGATGGGACCTATTTTGTACTTACAGCCAACACTTACAGAGGCACCTTGTTGCTGCCTAAATACCAAATCGTGAGTAACAATAATGTTCTGGCCACTAGAACACCTCTGGCCACAGTGTCCACCTCTGTCACCTCCATCCTGCCAAAACCAGGTCCTGCTACACCCCACATGGCTGCCCGCACCCGCACCGAGCATTGTGCCTGCCTGCAGCCGCCTGCCCCGGGAACAGAAGATTAAAAAAAAAAAAAAAAAAAAAGAAGAGGGAGGAAAACCAAAATCAGAGGGAAACGGTAAAAGCTCACCTCCTGCTTTTCAGAGGCTGCTCGGCCACGCAAGGTCAAAAGCAAAACGCTTCTATTAAAATACGAAATTGTTCCTATGACAGACTGCGTATTTCTGAGGCCGTCATGGAATAACAAAACTTTTGGCTATTTGCTGACTCGCCCGGAAAGATTTCCATTTCTTCCCTGCGTCAGTACACTTTATTTCCCCGAGAAGCAGATCCCACTCCCAGCAAGGGTTGGCCGTCCCCAGAGATGGATTTTGTTTGCTTCAATTCGAGCTGCGCCAGTGTCCTTTGATCCCCCTCCACCCCGTGGTTCCTGCGGGCAGGTATCGCAGCATCCTCGGCGCAGGACTTTGCACTGCACCTTCCCCACCTCACAGCCAAGATTTAACACCTCTACTTCAAGCCTACCAGCGTGACTTGGTTATTTCTTTTTTTTTTTTTTTTTTTTTTCCTACAGACCTAGTGAAACTTCTCGCAGACCTGGTTTCTCAATAGTGCGTACAAATTGCTCTCCCTGGAAAAGGTTTTCATAGTTATTCCCTCAGTCAATCCTTCTATAGCTAAAATATCCTGTAACTAAAGGTCTCGGTTTCTCGCAGGTCTGCTCTGAGGAAGCGTTTTTAGGTGGGCTGTCTCATGAGCTGCCTCGCATGTCCTCATGTCCTCATAATAAGTCCTGTTTAACCCTTCTGGGAGTTTACAGAGTACCTGTATAATTTTCAACTCATGCCTTAACCTCATTCTAAAATATAAAAATTAAAAAAAGGAAAATATATAAAAAAAAAAACGCAGAGCGACCCTTTTGGCACGTACCCTGCCAAAGGGTCCTGGGAAGGACCAAACATGCCAAACCCAAAACCCATCTGCACACACAGAGTTGGCTGCCTGCAGGGTACCATTTCCCAGCCCCATGTGCCCTGTCCCCTGCGAGAACCCCTGTCCTGGAGAGACCTTATCACATTTTTAGGGGTTCCTGATAGAAAGAGACTCTGGGAAACGTGTTCCTCTCCAGCTCTTACGCTAATGCTTTTCTAAAGGGGAAGCAGCCCCGCAAAAAAGAGCGGCACGCGGAGCGACCAAACCGCATCCTTGCCATCGCGGGAAGACTTCTCGACTCCTTCCTGCATCTACTTAGCACGTAGAAAGCAAAAGGAAACAAGAGAACACACACATATGGAGCCCCCGTTAAACCTGAACTAAATATACCGCGGGATGCTAACAGCCTGCCTCGACTTGCTGGTGCTTCATCTGGCGCGGCAGGACCCCAATCACTGGGGTCACCGGGTGGCTGGAAGGGTTTTCCACAGAGAAAACATGGGAAACCTCCAAAATCCCCCTCCGCACGCTCCATGAGCACCGCTGCCGGCACAGCACTGCCCTGACGTTTTGGTGCAAGCATCCAGTTGACAAAGGCGGACCGGGAGACGCGGGGCAGCTCTGCCTTACAGCATCTCTTCTGATACTCCATCATCCCGCGCGCTTGTAGGAGCCCCTTCCCCACAGCGCCCCAGCACGCTGGGTGGGGAGCAGCGCTGGGACCGGCATCTGCGTGCCTGAGCCCCACCGAAGCTAAGGGAGCACTCGCCATCAACCGGCTGGACCTCCAGGAAGGGAGATGAGAACTCTCAAGATTAAACCAGTGAGAGAGGAGGCAAGCGCGCGGGAGAGGCAGGAGCAGCAGGAAGGAGAGCGTACGTGCAGGCTGGAGCGGGTGCGTTCAGCCTTGTCAAGGGGGAGGGGAAAAAAAAAAAAGGAAAAAAAAAAAAAGAGGGAAAGGTGGTCATATTTGACTCAAGAATGAAGGAAAGCCAGCTGAGAAATTATTAGAGGCAATTATGTGAGCAGAGGACGTGAAAAGTAATCCCAGCTGCAGGGAGCTGGGGCGGGGAGGGGGGTGGGAGAAATCATGATGTGATTCAAGGGGGCCCAAGAGAAAAAGCACAGGAGCAGCGATGACCTGGTTTGCAGATGGATCCATTTCTATTTCTGCTCGGGTGCTGAAGCCGAGCCTCATCCAGCGCACTGGGCTCTCCGATGGCTTGCATGACTTCTTCCCTGACTGGTGCGAGTGTCAGGCACGTGCATGTACCGCGCGTCATCTGGGAATCATATTTGCCTTAACAGCCTGCACAAACGCAAGTGCAAACAAGAATTCACTATTAACATGAACCGTTCTCCTTCCAGCGGAACTATGTTTTGTAGTCCAACACCATTCCCTGACCCCGGGTGTCAATATTTGCGACATACGCTAATCACTTTATTTCTGTTTTCTCCCTTTCTTAATTTTTCACATCGTTGGCAATAAAAGCTAATTCATTGTGCTGATTCTGATAATTTCAAGCCATGCACTAAATACAGCAATTCTCAAATAGATTTTTTTTTTTTTTTCCTTCCCCCCCCCCCCGCTGTGTAACTTCCCCCAAGTTACACTCTATACAGAAAAACCAACAACGGCTTCAAACACCAGGGCAAGAAAACAAAAAGCAGCTCCTACATCAAGTCAGATCCCAGCTCCTCAGGCTTCCAGCACATCTCAACACAGAACTAGAGCAAAAGGGCAGATTATTTAAAGCCATTGCATGTAGGCCAATTTTCACTGCAGTTCCTTTTGGCTCTGATTTTCAGGCCCCAGTGGAGTGGTGAAGTCATGAATAAATGCAAGTAAACTGAGCTTATCCACTCTTATTTTGAGCAGTGGAGTTTACTCGCCTCATGCTGCTTCAGCTGGAACACCAAAAGGTAAGTTTAAAGGGAAAAAAAAAAAAAATAGAGGGGGGGAGTGGGGGATAATCTACCGCTGCCCTCGCCTACCGACTCAGCGAGTCCAGCACGGAGTAACGGCAGGGCCGGGATGCTGCGGCGTTTCATGCTCCGGGTATTGAACGTCGGCGGTTATCTCCCAGTGCTGTGGAAGGGCTGGAGTCGGTCCCCCGCTGTGTGATGGGCAGGGTGAAGCTCCCCGTGCCCCCCGCCGTGCGGGAGGGATTTACAGCGGGTCCTACCGTAAAACGCCGCACACAGAAAGCCTCATTTGAGGAGAAGACATCCTCAGATGATATTCTCCATCAGCAGGCAGCGTCTGGTGGGGGAGGGCTGGATTTTTCACTGCAAACTACATTACAGCCTTCCAAAGTGAAAATAGATGGAGCAAATATTTGAGAGTTGAAGAGGTCGCCGTTAGTCCCAGAACACTTCTCCTGGCCAGCAGCGTCCTTCCAATTAACAACGCAGGACCAACAACCCGACGATGCTCACCTGAGGACTCTCCCCAGGGACACGGCAAGCTGGAAGGTGCTTTCAGAGCTGGCTGACTACAGCACTGCGATGGTTGTGTAATGAATTAAACACGCTAAATATTGTATTCCGCTCCTCGGAGCTGGGACCATACTTGCCCACTCACCTGGTTGGTACGACCTCCAAGTTCCTCTGAGCTCTGCCCAAGAGCGGCAGAGCCTGCGGAGACCCATGTAGACAGGATCTGAAGTCTACAGAGATAAATCCATTATGATTATCACATTAAGGAAAAAAAAAAAAAAAAAAAAAAGAAGGAAAAACACCCTGCAATTTTATCTCCCTGCAAGCATCCCTTCCGCTTAGCTTTGACCATCGCGGAGTGACTGCCGCGCTCATCTCCTTGTGGTCAAAACAGCAGCAAGAGCCAGTTTCTTCAAAGTTAAAAGAAAATAATAATAATGGAGTCCCCACATTCCTGCTGTGTTTATAAAGAGATGTTTTCTTCCTGAGCTATACAGCATGGCGGGCTTAATCTGAAATTTCTTTTTAATCATAGCGGGAGTCCCAATTAACGTGTTGGGTAATCGTTCAAGTAGAACTGGAGTTTCGCAGCTGCAGCAAGGCGAGGGAAGGCACAGGATCAGGGTACCAGGGGATGGGCAGGGACCGGGAGCACATCCCGGTGCCGCCGGCGGCTTCGCACCCTCCCCAAACCACGGATAAGCTGCCGGGGAGCGGGGGCAGCTCCCCCCCTCTGAGATTAACACACAAACAGGTCCCCGAGCTCCCCAAGCATCGGGGATGCAGCAGCTCCAAGAAAAACCACATGGCGAGAGCCACCGCACCGGCACGCCGTAAAGCACCGAATTGCTTTTACATGCACCTTCCCAAAGGGGAAGGGGGGGGGGGAAAAGCCCCCAAACCACCATCACAGTCTCTCCTGCCTCAATCCACAGGCGTGTAATCCAACACATGTGCTTCCAGCGCGCAGGCGGGGAGGGGGACCTGGCACTGACCTACTTTCTTTTGTTGCTGGAAGTGCTGATCTCTATGCAGAATGCAGCGAGCAGAGCAGGCAGAAGCTGTCATTAGGGTCTGCCTTCACCTCTGCCTTACGCCTCTCCTTACATCACCGCAAATCGCCAATTCCAGCCCAATTACTCACGATTTACACCGGGCCCGGCAACGGGACGCTCTGACCTCGTCCTCTGCCCGCCAGCAAAGAAAATCGCCGCCTGTCACGCAGCGGATTTCGGCCGTGCAGGGGGGTTACCTGCAGCCTCGGTAGCTAAACGCTATACTTACCCGGAGGATGCTGCTGCGGTCAGCACGGCCCAACAGCCAAAACCAAAGCAGCATGCAGATGGCCTTACTAAGTATTTTTTTTTTTTTTTCTGTTTTTCATTCACAAGGAAGTTAGGTCTGAGTTAGGCACCGCACTGACCTGGAAAGCAAAGCTCTTAAAAATTCAAACGTATACACCCAGGGTGGATCTCGTCGGCAAGCGTTACAAAAACATATGGGCACACACAAGCTCTGAAACACACAGGCTTCCTTCTTCAGATATAACAGGTCTGGCACGCGCCGCCGACCCTCCTCCCGCTCTCCCCGCCGTCCCCGCAGCATCCCCTGTTAGGATGCTGAGCCGCAGCCCGGAGGTTTGGGAGTTACAGGCTCGCTGCAGTCACTGGGGCTTGTATAAATTGGTCTTTAGAGAAAACTAACTCCACCGCCTTATGCAAAAACACTCCTTAGTAACCTACTAAAGAGCTTCCCCTGAATTTCTCTTCCCTCTGCTCCCAGGTACCTGGGTAAAATGTACTGCCTTGATTTTGCAGATTTGGAGATAAAAGGATGTTACGTTTAACTCGCATCCTTCAGACCTCGTAAGGCAGTTACTTGAAACGAGCCTTCCCTTCTGCCATGGCTTCAGAACGGACCGTTTTAATTGATTAGTTTGCCCATTATGGATAAGCAGAATAACAGCCTTGCAATTGAACTTCGGTCCTTGAAATGCAGAAAGACATCAGCCTGCAGTGCATTTGCAAGCCTCAGGGGCTAATTTCTGCCCTTCCTGCTGTTCGTCTCTCTCAGTCTGGGATTTACCTAAGCACGCTGGATGCGCCTCCACACCGGGCGCAGGGAATTGCTTTGCATTGACGTTCAGTCAACAGATTCTAATGATAAAACAATTTCAAATCCGCACTTTGATTAAAATCAAAGCCACGGAAAAATCATGCTAAGGTTCATCTAATGAATTTTCTTTCCAAGAGTTTAGCAGAAGCCTGCCAGGGACTATATCCAAGGGGGTAAAGCTAAATTTGATAGTCTGATAGTCGTCTTCACCCCAACTCCTAGAGCAGGCTTAGCAGTGTAAATAAATCTGGCGTGGCCACCAAGAAAATAATCTCATCTATTTAGCAGCAACAGTCTACTGGGGAGAGGATAAGAGGCATTTGAAGACAAAAACAACAATCTCAAACTGTATATAGATGAAATTAAAGGATGTAGGTAATTAATTGTTTGATAAGATAATAAAATCTGCGCTAAGCTAGGGCCATATGAGTCAGAGAAATAAGAGACAGAAAATATGTTCATCACTCAGTCCACCTCTTTACCAACACATATTTTCTAGCATTTGTCCAGTGTAGGTTTTGTTTTGTTTTTTTAAGTCAATGAATCAACTTTTTTGGTATTCAGCCCAATGCCAAACAGGAGCTATTGGCATTTGCCGAGGATGAATAACCAACTAGTAATGGTGCAGTCTCGTGAGATGGTCCAGGAAAATCCTGAGAGAGGTTTCCCCAGGACACAGCCAGCTCAACCACGCTACCCCTCTGCTTTCTAAAAGAACATATATACCTACACATATATCTCGTTACACCGACCGCCAACGATAGCCACCCATCCTTCGCCTCTCCACTGATGCTTTTTTGCCTGCTGCTCCCATCTCCCCTAAATACCAAGTGACTTGTTTTGAGAAAGCTCATTTCTCCCGGCACCCTTACCTCACTCTTAGCAACCTTCTATTTAAAGTCACAATCTGTTGCAGCAAACCGGCTTCGGAGTGTATAAACAAGCTGTTATGACCCCGCTGCAGGAAGGGGAGGAAATGGCCTATGCTTTAAAGTCAGCTGCCTTCAATAATTAGAAGCAAGTAGACAAACATGAAAGCAATGACGCTTCAATGTTCCGTTATTTAAAGGGTATGCCGGCCCTCAAGTCCCTCGTTACCACCCAGGTATGCAGACCCGATGCAATTAGTCAGGCAAAGAAGAGTGTCACCTGCCACGGGAGGGGGTCACAAGCTTTTCCACCATCGCTGTTACTGGAAGGAAGTACATGGGGCTTTATTTTTTATTTTGTTTTTAAACCAGTCTTTGTTTCTTAGCATGCAACATCAGCTGCTTCTCACATCAGAAACCCCCAAAGGTTTTTATTAGTCCTAATGCTCTACAGAAGAATTAAGAGGTAACGGCACATATGTTCTGCTCTGCCCCAAAGAGTGGGAAAGGGAGGAAAATTAGCTCTTCTGCAGCACTACGGCGAAGCGTGTACGCCTTGCTTATACCATCGTCAGCTGTTGACGAAGTGAATGCATCTCTGCACAACGCTCTGCCGTTGCAAAGGAGCAGTCTCTGCGTTACTGGCCTGAGAGGGGGAAGCTAAAGGTCCCATAAAGAGCAACGGGAGCACTTCTTTCGGAGCTGTCGGTAGAGGAGACAGTCTCCTTGCAGAAGGCAAAGCGGGGGCTCTGCTTTATTCCATCTCCCAGATGGAAAGTGGAGAAAAAGGCAAAATCAGCACTAACATCACACCTGGGAAGCTTACAGTGCTGCGCAGTTTAAAACTGAACGGGGCACACATCTCCCATTAGGCTGTCTTGACATTACACTCACAAATAACCCTCAAGTGCTTTTAGGGTAAAAGCCTGAAACTTGTTTGCTGAGGGACTCGTTCACATCAGCATCCCGAGCAGCAAGCCGACTCCTTCAAAGCATCACTCTTCAGGGAAACACAACGCCAAGGAGAGCCGGCACTCAGCTCTTCCAGGAGAGATTAAAGAGGAAAATTAGCGAAGCTACAGTTTATGCCCATACCAATAAGAGCGGGCGTTTACCACCGCTTAAATAATTAAAAAGATTTTTCACTAGTGACCAGGTTGTCACTGACTCATCTCGCAGCCACCCATGGATACAGGCAGCGGAGCGACGGCTCGGGGCTGGCACGGGGCTCTGCTCCCCGGGGATTCTGCAACCCCAGCGATCCCAGCGCAGCGAGCTGCAGGGATGGAGGAGGAAGAAGAGAAGAGGAAAGAAGGAGGAGAGGAGGAAGAAAAGCTGGAGGAAAAAGCTCCCTCCTTTTCCCAGGAAGCTCTGACATGATTTCTTCTGGGATGGGACCCAAGGTTTGTTTTGAACAATTTTTAGCTCGACCATGTAATACCGGCTACATTAAAATGCTGAGACTTTGGGAGCAATTATCCCAAAAAATAGCATGTCAGGCAGCGCAGTGCAAGCAGGCAATTAGGCTGCATGTTAAGAGGCAGAATCCAGGCATTAGCACACAAGCCAGCGTGCACGGGATGCGTATCGCATTTAGTGTATTTACAACACATGACCTAATAGTAAAAGCAATAATTAGCTACTATTAATACCAATGGAAGAAAATAGAGCGGGAGGGGAAGCCACATAGCTAAACACAAGTTATTTACACAGAGGTGGCTAATGCAAGCCAGGAGTAAAGATGGGACGGTGTCGCGGTGCGAGGATGCTTGTCCCAAGCCCCAGCCACGGAACGGTCCATGGATGAGGGATGATCTTTGGAACCCTCTGGAGCTGCATCACGGGCACTCCTGCTGGCCGGGAGGATGGGTACTCCAGGCTGGAGGCGGCGGATTTGAGTCTCACCTACGTCGCCACTCCACGTACCGAGCTCGCACGTAATCGCCGCTTTCCACCGAGAACCTCTCCCAGAATTTCCAACCGAGGTTAAGTCACGCTCAACCTGCGGAGGGTAAAACAGAAGGCCGACGTGCCCTCCCCCCTTTTTTACTTATCCAAAATATTTCCAGGCAGTCGGGCAAGGCAACAACCGCGATGATGCAAAGCAACACCGCACCGTCTCCTAGAGCAAGAAACAGGACCGGCTCAAAGCTTTTGTTCGAGAGAAGAGGGTGCTTTCATAATACAGCCCTTTGTTCTGCCGGAGGAATTCAACCGCTATAAATTCATTCCCCTGGTAAATGCAGCAGTTATCAGGCATTTTACCACGGGATTCCTGGTCTCCTAGTGAAGTTAAATGCAGTGCCATTACGGCAGCACTTTAACGTGTAAATATTACATTCCTGGTTCTTTAGGAGATGTTCATTTAGTGAAATAAAATCCTGCTAGTAAAACACCTGATCAAACCCTTCAGCTGAACTGGCCCAGTAATTGCTCTAGGACTGGAGGGAGTCCAACGACTGGTTGCAATTTATGACCACTTTAGAAAAAAAAAAAACTACCTTGAAGCATCCGCTGAGGAGTGAGTTGTAGATGAGATCATGGAGTACATTTACATCGCAGCTTTCTGTAACGTTAAGTGGCCACTAATTCGTGCTGAATCCCTTTGTAATTCTGATGGAATCGCATCTGACAATCACATAAATAGCAAAAAAATTCCTCAGGAATAATCTTACTACAACAAGGAGTAAAAGGCAAAGGAATGATTCATCTTTCATGGTGAGACATGCCCTTTTCTATCATCTCTACTCACCCAAAATAATTTGCCCAGCCCAAATTTCACAGCCAGGGCTGACAGACACCGAGTTGTAAAGGGGTCACTCTCCTGAGCCACAACCAAAACCACAGTTGCAGTTTGAGGGAAATACTGCTAAAATATGAAGCTGTGA
>JAHREF010049512.1:0-16989 GCA_033628625.1 Charadrius hiaticula | reverse complement strand
ATGTGTATAAGAGACAGCAGCCCCCCCACGGCCCCCCACCATCACCCGACCCTGCAGCCGGCCACTGCTGCTGTCCCCTGCCCGGTCCCCGTCGTCCCCACCACCGTGCCCCCACGGCCCCTTGCGGGGAGAGAGCTGAGGCTGGGGCAAGGGGGAGCCCGGGGGGACGGTCCCCATCGCCGGGGGGGCTCCCGTCCTGGCTGTACTGGGGGAAGGATGGAGGCAGGGTCTGCCCTGAGCGAGGACGGTCCCCCCCCCCAGCATCAGGGACTCGGAGCAGGGGGACAACGCAGCCCGGTGGGAAAGGCTGGCGGCGAAGCCACCCCTGCATCTCCAGTGGGCAGAGGGACACGGCCCAGGGGATAAAGACCGGGTGGTTCGGGGGCCCCCCAGCACCCCCCACGCATGCACACACTGCCACGGCCGCCGGGCCGGGCCAGCCCCTTCCCCACAGCCCCACGGGCGGCGCAGGGGTGGGGGCCGCGGGGAGGGGACACGCTTCTGGTCTTTTAATACCTGCAGAATAAAGTTTGTGTCAGTGCAGTCAGCGGTGGGAAAGGGACCGTCGGCGCCGAGGGGAAAGTTCCTCCCTGCAAAGTCCAGATCCAGCCCGGTCACTTCCCTCGCTGCAGCCACAGGTGACCCGAGGCCATGGCGATGGGCTGACACGTCTGGGCTGGTGGCATCCTGGGGACATGTGCGCCCGGTAGCCAGGCTGGGGGCTAACCAGGTCCCGTCATGGGGCTGTGCAGATGCTGGGACAGGGCAGGGCTGGCCGGCGGCACATCCATGGGGTCGGCCCTCGGTCCCTGCTCAGAGGCGGGCGGTTTCCACGCTGTCCAACCTCAGCAAGCCCAGGCACTGCCCGGGGTCAGGGCTCTCCGCAGGGGCTGCCTGCAAGGAGACCTGCAAGCCAGAGAGCTGCTGAGCGTGGGACCGGGGCGGTGTGGGGGACACAAGCTTCGGGTCAGCCAGTCCTACCCCTGTCCCAGAGCCCCCAAGCCCAGATGGGTCCATCCCAACCCAGCACGGGAGCGGGTCGGTGCTGAGCCCCAGGACCAGGAGTCACCTTCCTCCGGTGCATCCTGTGGCAACAGCAGCTGAGGTGGAGAAGGTCGAGAGTGAGCAGGAGGCAGCGGATGCCGAAGACAATCCCCATCGAGTCGAGCAGGAGGGAGATGGCCCAGAGGGACAGCGTGGAGCTCTGCGGGGACACGGCGCGTCATGTCCCCACACATCCCCCCCAACCCCAGTGCAGGCGTCCTCAGCCCACAGCCCACCGGGGACTCACGTAGACGCGGGTGGGATCGAAGGGGCACTGGCGGGAGACCGGGGCGAGGCCAATATTGCGGACGGTGCAGGGGGCCAGCAGCACCCGGCCCTGGGTGCCCAGCGTCAGCCCGATGGAGACGGCCAGCCCCAGCAGGCAGGACAGGCAGCCCAGGCTGCTGCTGGTGCTCAGGGCGAAAACCACCCATTTCTGCAGCAGGAGAGAGAAGAGGCAGCACGGTGAGCCAGGGCCGTGCACGGCCGCCTGTCCAGGCTCCCTCCCCGGGAGAGAGTCCCCAAGCGAGGGGACGTGGTGGCTGGGCACGCTCCATGGCATGGGTGCAGCCTGCTGGGTGCTGGGCGAGGGGCGGCAGGGCCAGGGGTGCTTACGAGGGCGGCGGGGGCGAGGTAGCGGGACAGCATGAGGGCAGATATTCCACAGGAGATGGTCTGCAAGGAAGCGCGGGGAGGTCAGTAATGCATGGCGCCTGTCTGCCCCAGGGGCATCAGTCCCCTTTCCCTGTTGACTTCATCCCTGAAAGCCCATCTGGCCAATTCAGCATCACGGGGGGCAGTACTTCATCTCCCCCAACCTCCACCCAGTAACAAGTCCCTGTGAATTTAACCTGTTGGTTTTGTGCTAGAAAGGCTTATTTAGAGCAGGGAAGAGGAGACGGAGCAGTGTCCATCCTGCAACCTCCTGCATCCCACCTCCTGCCCACCCTGTGTCCACACCACATCCCTNGCATCCTCCTGCATCCCACCTCCTGCCCACCCTGTATCCATAGCACATCCATCCCGCATCCTCCTGCATCCCGCCTCCTGCCCACCCTGCATCCCCACCACATCCATCCTGCATCCTCCTGCATCCCACCTCCTGCCCACCCTGCATCCCCACCACATCCCTCCCGTATCCTCCTGCATCCCACCTCCTGCCCACCCTGCATCCATAGCACATCCATAGCGCATCCACAACACATCTCTCCCGCATCCTCCTGCATCCCACCTCCTGCCCACACTGCATCCCCACCACATCCATCCTGCCTCCTGCCCACCCTGCGTACATCTGCACCCACCCCAGATGCACCCCATGCACCCCCGTCCCTCCCTACCCTGCAGCCCGCGGTACCAGCAGCGCAGAGACGACGGAGGCGGTGTTGGCGACAGCGTACTGCAGGGAGATGGCATCCCGGGGGTTGACCACGAAGCGGAGGATGGTGCCGTGGACGAGGGAGCCCGTGATGAAGTTGAGGTGCCCAACGATGAGGAGGATGAGGCCCGTTTTCATGAGGACCCTTTGGTGGCTGCTGGGATCGAGGTGACCTGAAACAGAAGGGAGAGGAGGTCTGGGCAAGGAGGCTGCATTGTGTGGGGTGGTGGCACCAAGCCGTCCCTCCCGCCCTTGCACCGTGCTCAGCACAGTCAGGGGGCATTTGGGGACAGCCCCAGAGGACGTGCCCCATGCTGGCGGGGCACAAGGCAGAAGGTGACTTGGTGGTAGCCACCGGCAGCCCAAGTATGCAAACCACTGCTCCAGCCGGCTCTCCTGGGACCAGGGCAGCAGTGTGGGGCCCAGCGGCCATGGGGACAGGCGTCCCCAGTGGGGCTGGGAAGGACTGGGCTCCCCTGAGTGATGAGGATGCTCTGGGGAGAGCAGCTCCCCATAAACGACAGCTCCAGGGCTACCTCTCGGCACCCGGCGCTTTGAGGAGTGACCGCAGCAGCAGCGGAGCTGTTTCCCTGTCGGGACCCACCCTGAGGCCACTCTCCTGCCACCACCCGGGTGCTGAGCCCGGCTCCATCCCTGTCCCTCGGCTCCCCTCCCTCCCTGCCTCAGTTTCCCTGCGGGAGGGCAGTGCTGGAGCCACAGGCAGGGCTGGGGCACCCTCCCATCGCGATCACCACGCCAGACCCGAACTCACCCACTTGACACATCTTCACCGAGCCGGGATCAGGCCATCAGAGCCCCTCGATGCCCCGGGAGCCAGCTCTGCCCTTAGCCCCCGGGTTGGCAGCCAGATCCATCAGGGTTCTCACATGGTCAGGCAGGACCAAGGCTGGGACCGAGACCAGGACAAGGCCACCGGAGAAGCTCACCTGCTGCACCCCACTGCCACTCCAGTTCCTGTCGGACCAGCTCCCCAGGACGAACAAAGGGATAACTCCACCTTTGCCTGCCTCCGCCGAGGGGAAGCACAGCCCCGTCCCCACCCCTGCGCTCCCCGTGCTGCCGCGCTGGCAGCCACGCCGGGGCACGCCGTGCCATGCCGTGCCCATACACCATGCCACGCTGCCTCATCCCCTTCCCCATCCATCCCCGCCATCTCCACCTCCCCGGCACGCTCAGGGTAGTCCACCCTAAAGCGAGGGTGGCAAGCTGGGATCCGGCCAGAGTGGTCCGAGTCTCGCGGGCTGAGGGTCTGGGAAGGGGCAGCCCCTCGGGGTGGGATGCTGCCGGAGCCTGGGGCAGAGACCAGCACCGTTGGGTACCGGGATCAACCTGCGGAGAGAGGGAAAAGCAGAGGGATCAGCGCTGTTGCCAGCTTCCCTGAAGGTGACTCAGAGGAGCCAGTTGGGTGGCAAAAGCCCAAATGAAGCTTCTGGGGCTGTTGCTGACAGCAAGAGATGCAGCGAGAGGGACCGGGGACAACGGCTTTGCCGAGGCGGCTGCGGGAAGAGCAGCGCTTTGGGCAGCCCTCCCTCGCTCGCAGGACATCCTTGCTAAGCGATGCTCTCTGCAAAGCTTATCGCAGACAGGAGGCACCGACAATTTAATTACAGGGACAGCAACGCAGCCCTGACTCCTGGGACTGGTCTGGGAAAAGACGCTTGTCCCTAATATCCTGTCTGAGCCCCCAGCCCAGCCCTCGGCCACCTCGGGTCCCTCGCATCCAGCATCGCTGGGAATCTGGCTCAGCATAGCGTTACTTCCCATCCTTTCCCTCTCTTAACCTGTCCCTGGGAGGGGGGAGAAGGGAGACCCAGCCCTGCTTCAGGACAAAGCGGGTCCGCTGCAGCCCTGCGTGACACATGCACCGTCCCCACCACCGCTGCAGAGGGGACAAGGCTGTCACACCCCACTCCCTGGAGGCGGAAGAGGAGATGCCCCCGTTTCCCCCGTGCCTCGGGCTAGGGCAGTGCTTAGAAACTCTTGAGCAAAGGCGGCCAGAGGATTTCAACGTACATCTGTGGAAAGGATGAGCTGGATGCGAGCCGAATGACAACCAGAGTCTTTATTCAAATAGTCCCTTAGGATGTTTGCAGACATACAGACACACGTACATATTTACACTCTTACACACCTCACAGAGCTTGAACCAATAAATTAAAACAAAAAGAGGGCGGGGGATTTTTATTATTTTTTTTTTCCTCCTTTTTCTTTTTTGTCACGTAAGAAACAGCGACTCCCCGGGGCGAGGCTGGGGAGCCGGCTGGCGAATGGCAAACAGAAGCCAACACGGACACAACCCTGCCCCAAAAGATGCAAAATGACAGCGAGTGTGCTTTTCACAGCAGGAGGCCACTTCATACTCTGGCTTCGATGCACTCCAGTTTGACTATTTCATCCAGCCTGCAGCCCTCAGCTTGGGCACAGTGGCTCAGGTGGGCACTTGGGCTCTCGGCACCTCTAGCTTTGGGGGTCTGTGGGCAGGCTGCCGCAGTCTGAGAGTGGGGGGAGTCGCATTCGTCCGAGGTAATGTCTGGCACGTCGTCCGACTGACTGTCGGAGCTCTCCAGGTCGCTCCGTATGCTCTCCGGCTGGGCCAGGGTGATGTCCCAGGTTTTGCTGGCAACGCAGTCCTTTTGCTCACAGCTTTGGTGTTTGCACGTCTGCTCCTGCTCACCGTCCTCCTCCTCTTCCTCCTCCTCCTCCTCTTCCTCATTCTCTGCCATTTGGGTGTGGACGTGCAGAGAGTCCTCTGTACTGCTGCCGCTGGCCAGCTGGTAGTGACTTGGTTTGGCTTCGATGTCCACCTGGATCTCCATGTTATTGCACTCCCTGCAGAAACAAGCACCGTTGCATTACTGGGTACAGTTACCGGCTTCAACTGGGTCACCACCGGGCACTGCATCACTGTACTGGGAAGATGACATTTCCCAGACATGAGCAAGATGCTGCTCATCACCCCACGGCATCCGAGAAACACCCCCACTCGCTGCTCTCCTCGAGCCCTCCTAACAGCAGCCAAGATCATCCCCAGGCTGTGAGCCGGGAACCGAACCGGGAAAGCACCAGAGTCCCCGCGAGTGACCAGGAACAGACCTTGAGGGTCCTGGGCTGCAGAACCCCTCCTCAGCCTCCACATTACCCGTGGAGGCTTCTCCCAAATTGTCCCCAATCCTCCTTTTGTAGGAGTAGAAGAATCAATCCACTTGCCAGCTCCAGAAGAGCAGGCTGGTGCAACTGCAGTCATCTCACCACCCACAGCAGCACCTCGCAGAGCACAGATTTTTCCAGGACACCCACTACCAACACTTTTCTCACCATCGCACGTCCTCCTACCTGTCCTGGGGGTTGTAGGAGCTGATGATGGAACCAGCCATGGCTCGGGTGCTGGCGTTGTCGCTGATAGCCCCCAGGCTGACTGAGTCTTTGGGGAAAATCTCCTTCTGGACATCTGCCTGGACCTCCAGCCTGTGGAAGAGAGGAGGATTCCTCAGAAATGTCTTAGATGGTCCCCGAGGGGCACCAACCAGGCACTGTTCTTTATGGGAAAGCAAGAGGCCCTCTGTGCTGGCCCAGCTTGGCGTGACAGAGTTTAACCCTAATGGTTCCTCTCATTTAGTCTCATTTTTGGCTCCATTTAGGTAAACCCATTCTGTTTTCCATGACGAAGGTAAAGTTGTGTTTATACCTATGACTCACGCAATTCCTGCGAAGAACAGATTTCCACAGATCTAGCACACAGCCATGATTATATCCTGGCTGCCGTATCAACACGTGTCTCTAATTACCCAGCAAACTGACTCACAGGCAAGTTTAGAGGAAAACTGCGGTGTAACCTCCTGACTTGGAAGGCAGTGACCCCGCTTGCTACAGGCCACTAGGGAACAGGAACCATCACAACCCGTAGGCCGGGATAAGAGGACTGGAAGATCTTTAAGCAGGCCACGCAGGCATCTCTGCCCTGTTCCCAATTAACCTGAAGCATCAGCTCTGCCGTTTCAAGCAGCTCAGCAGGGACAGAAACTTATCTACTGTCCTCCTTGCAAGAACCAGCCTAGCGCCAACTCCAGGAGTAGCCTGGTCTGCTGGGACTAGTTATTCTACAACAGATCAAGAAGTAAGAATACTAGGACACGACTCCCAAGCCGAAGAAGGATCGCTCGCGGTCCCGGAGACCTCCCAAAAATAACCCCGCTCAATCAGCACAGGCCTTGGGAGCCTCCACCCAGTTCTTGCTGGGCCCACCAGTTCAGTTACCTGCTGTACTTCCCCTTGCCTCCCGAGAGGACCCCACCGCTCAGGGTGCCGCCTGAGAGGGCGGCGAAGCTGGCCGTCTCGCTGTAGTTGCCCTGCATCACGCTGAGCCCGTCGGTGGGGCTGCCGCTGGTGCTCAGCACACTGGTCAGCCCCTCAATGCTGCTTTCGCCAATGCTGGGGTTCTTCAGGGCTCGCCAGGCATCAGCCACTGCGGGGAAAAAACGGCCCAGGACTCGGGATCAGCAAGGGAACCGTCTGGCTGTGACGGAGCTGGCAGAGCTGGGGGGCAGAGAGCAGGCAGCCCGTGTCTCGGACTGCCTCCCTGCCGCATCCGGGGCAATGAAGAGCTGAGATTTCGCTCACAGCTGATGACCAGCAGAAGATTGAAGCAAATAACTGCTTCTAGCCAAACCCAGGTAAAGAGAGATGTTCGGATTTGGGAAACATTACGACCCCCTACCCTTTCATTACGGGGTCTCGCTTCATCCCCTTCCCTTCCCCAGTTATCACTCAGTACCTGTGATTGGTCCATCGTCTTCATCAAACTCGATTTTCACACCCTTTCCGTTGGCGGTGCTAACTCCACAGCCACCGCCTCGGCACAGCGAGATGGGCACAACACCGTAGACGTAAGCCAGCATGATGGGGACTCCAATACCTGGAGGGTGGGATGCGCCGAGTTAAGGGGAGCTTAAGGCTGAGCTGTGTTGGGCAGACAGAAGGACTCTTTGGGGTAGAGACTCTCTCGGATGTCTTTATACTGCTTTTAACGCAGAAGGAGCCTCGTTCACAACTTTGCAGAGAGACAGCGGAGGAACCCTTCACTCGTGCTGCTGCAGTGCACGGAATCCCAGGCTGCTGGGGGTGGGAAGGGCCCTCTGGAGCTCCCCCAGTGCCACCCCCTGCCAGAGCAGGGGCACCTCCAGCAGTGGCACAGGACGGCGTCCAGGCGGGTTTGGAATGGCTCCAGAGGGGGAGACTCCCCCACCTCTCTGGGCAGCCTCTGCCACTGCTCTGCCACCCTCACAGCAGAGAAGGCCCTCCTCAGGTGGAGATGGAACTGCCCATGGTCACGTTTGTGCCCGTTCCCTCTTGTCCTGTCACTGGGCACCACTGAACACAGACTGTTCCCCTCCCCCCGGCACCCTCCCTTTGGGGATTGATGAGCATTGATGAGATCCCCCTCAGTCTTCTCTTCTCCAGACTGAACAGCCCCACGTCCCTCAGCCTTTCCTCAGCAGAGAGATGCTCCAGTCCCCTCAGCATCTCCGTAGCCCTTTGCTGGACCCTCTCCAGCAGTTCCCAGTCCTTCTTGACCCGGGGAGCCCCGAACTGGACACAGTGCTCCAGATGTGGCCTCCCCAGGGCAGAGCAGAGGGGGAGGACGACCTCCCTCAACCTGCTGGCCACACTCTGCTTGATGCCCCCCAGGATGCCATTGGCCTTCTTGGCCACCAGGGCACATTGCAGAACAAGGGAACCCCAAGAGCATAAACAGTCTCAGCTGAACCCCCTGAAGACATCAACCACCAAACCAGTCCACAGGTAAGAGACAGCTCTGGGTATTGGGGGACTCCGCTATGGGCTGTGGTGCTTTGGACAAGCCCTGTGCTGGCTCCAGGCCAACTCAAGCACTGGAGGACGCGCAGCCTGGATGTGAAACGGAGGGATGCGCCCAGAGGAACACACAGCAGCACTCCGCAAACTGCCCTTTGGCCATCCCCCCACCTCACACAGTTGGGCTACCCATCTGTCTCAGTGACTACTAGCCCACCAGAAGGGAAAGGGACTGCCCACTTACCAACACTGACAGCAGCGATAACTGGAGAGGCAATGACAGACAAGGTGACCCCACCAGTAATGGCCAAGTTCCTCTTGTGCTTCGAGGTTTTCTTTCCCTCGTATCTGCTGTGGATCTGATGGAAGGAGAAGCACCAGGTGAGAAGGGAGCCCGGCCGTGAGCGAACACCAGCAGAAGACATTAATAACGCTTATGTCTTTACAGCCTTGTCAGCTACATTAGCCCATAGAGAACCCCAACTTGACCACAGATCTCCTCACAGATCAGATCTAGCAGGTGGGTCTGTGTTTATGAAAAAGCAGCAGCGCGTACAGTGCTGACGTGCCATTTCTTCCCTCTCGGCGCCGCTTTATCAGCACAGACACACAACAGCATCGGGCGGTTTGGGGCAGCAGGTCAGCATCAAAACACGAGCGACTTATGCAAGCCAAAGCTCAGGGTCCGGCCGCTGTCCCACCCAGCCCATCATCACAGGACGTGTTAAAAAGGGACGAGGGCTCTCCTTGGGTGCTCCTGGGTCAAGGCAGAGGCACAAGAGCAATGCAAAACGCATTTGGGAGGACTTCAGCCTGAATGGCTCTCAGCCACCACCTTCCCTCCCCCCACACAAAGCCCAAAAGATAAGACAAAGTTTAGAAGAGACAACTGAATTTTGGTTCTATGACAAGATCCACCCTTCGTATCAGCTCTACATTTCTGGTCAAATGCCTTGAGTACAGAGAACGCCCCAAACCCTTCAGCTTCAGCCTTCCGCTCTCCACACTCACCTTCCTCCCGACATACACGGGGATGCCGATGACCATAGCAGGAATGGCAATGCCAGCGATGAGGGAGATGCCTACAGGAGCACCGATCAACGTGCCCAGCTGCCAGAGAATCTTCTTTTTACGACTCCATGGCTTTTTGCCCCAGAATGTACAGCCAGAGGGGCTTAACAGAAGGGGAAAAAAAGGAAAAAAAAAAAAAAAAAAAAAAGAGACTTTAACACCACAGCAATTTCCAAGTGAGAATCCCAAGTTCAACTTCCACGTGAACAAAACCCAAAACTTGGGAAGTGGATAGACAACACAAAAAAGGTTTCCCTCTTTTTTCCCCCCCCCTCACCAAGATTAATTTACTCATCAGGGTGATTATCACACTACTGGGACTATGTTTAATATCCAGTCGCAAAGCGCTCGTATCAGGAGGAGCTTTTCTTGGTGCGGAGGAGCATCCTCCTACTGCGATGTGGGGAGAAAGCTCAGCTCTTTGGGTCAGAAAGCCGAAAATTTTACCGACTTCTTGGCGAGGCAGAAGGATGAAAGGCCAACGGAGCTCCTCCAGCCAGGCTCAGAGGAGCGCCCGCTGGAAGCCCGGCGGGCTGTTCCCCTCCTCACCTGAGGTAATGCAGATCCGAGATCTCCTTCATGCACAGCCAGCAGAACTCGCAGCCGCACACCGCGCAGGTCATGTGGTTACAGCTCCCGTCGTTCATCTTGATGATGTAAGCGCTGCAGCGCGGGCACGGCTTGATGTCATCAGCTACAGGGAGGAAGCACGGGATTGAGTTGGGACTCCGCTGCGAGTACAAAGAATCAACGAGGGCGATCTCGTTACGGACCGAACCCCCTCATTTTCTGCGCGGGCAGAACACTTTCGCTCCTCACAGCTAAAGCGGAGATGGTTGTGCCTTTAGTTTATCTTCCGAGCGAGAAGATAACATTGACGAGAGAGATCCCACCAAAGCCGTTTGCCTGGACAGCAGGGACTGAGAACTGCAGTCACTTAAAAAGCTTATTCTGGCCTGGAATGGGATGTATTCCAGAATATGCTTAAACGTTGGGAACAAGTCATACCTGCCCTGTGCTAGCCAAGGCAACAGCCTAAGAACGACCCATTACTAAATTGCTCCACGGAGGTGATTCACGGGCCAAGAACAACAGAACAATTGGGTGAAGGTGGCATCAGAGATGCTCCAAACATGGTCTTCAAAAGCAGCCAGAAGGGGAATGGGGTCTGGAGGCGTAGACGAGAGTCCGGTGCGGAGGCTGTCCAGTCCCCAGACCCCAGAATAATGGTCCTTCATCTCTTCCTTAATTGAAGCATCATCTGATCGCAGTTACGCAAGGGCTGCGCAGAGGTTCGGGGCTTTGCTGGCAGCCTCTGCAATGCTCGACAACATGAAACCCAGCTGCCGAGACCAGCTCGCACCTTATTAATCACTACATGGAATCCAGCAAGAACGGGGTGGGGAAAAACCACTGTCCCAAGAATCTCCCTTTCAGTGGCGAAGTGCTGAACTCTTCCTGGCAGGGATCTCCTTTTAAAAGGGTGTAAAAACTCAGCAACTATTTTTTGCTCGCCGGTTCCTACCGCAGGCTGCGGTAGTGTCTGTGCTGTCCATTATCAGGGACCTCTAACTGAGGCACGTTGAACCTCGTCATACCACGAAGCCACCTCTGAACCACCCACGACAGCTCCGTCCTAAGTGAAGCGTATTAACGTTTTCGCTCCTGACACGGAAGGAAAAAGCAGGGTGTTTTCTTTGGGGGGTAGGGCGGGACTTTATGAAATGGCCTTACTGCCCACTTCCAGAGTCAATACAGTTATTTTTAACGAACGCTAACTCAGTAGACACAGCAGCTCCTACCGGGCAGCGTAGGAGTCTGTGGGTTGGCATTTTTTTCTCTACCTGACATTACTAACGCCTAACAGTGCACGGCGCGAGGTTCCCCGCACTCAGCTAGGCATGAACGCTGCTCTTCACTACCGCAGCAGGCAAATATGAAGCTGCAAGGGTAAAAAATGCCTATCCGTTCGGGGTTTAGAGCAGCAAGAAGCGAGACCATCCGAGATCAAAAGAGCCACAAGCCTCGCTGGGGCGGATGAGGGGAGCTGCTGTGACGTGGAAGGACCCAAAGCACATCGTCACCTACTGATCTGGTTTGCGTTCTTTGAGGAGCCCGCCGGATTTGTACTAACACACGCGAGAAGGGGAACAGACTCTGAGTTTCACAGCCGTCCTCACCCGTGGCTGCTGGAGACCCTCAGCTGCGCCACGCAGGGCACTAACGCCCCCCTGCCCTGACGGGACGGGCTCGGGCACACGGGTGGCTCTTTCTCAGCTTCACAACCATAGCAAAAAAAAAAAAAGCGTGAATCCATACCCGGCCCGGATTCCTGTCCGTAACTGAGGCCCGACGTGTGCTTGGTCCGTACTCGGAGCGCCTGTGCCCGCTGCTGGCGCGCCATGTCGCAGGTTTGGTTGGGGTGCCATATCTGTTTGCAGTGATAGCAGAACTCCGTCTGGCAGCCGTCCCTCTCGCAGGTCAGCTTGGGGCAGCTGGCACAGCCGTAGGCGATCACCGCGTAACTGGAGAAGGAGGAAGACACCGGGGGAATTAGTAAGAGACATAGTTATCAAGCGACAGTCCGGCGATCCTTTTAATTCAGCCTGCCCAGGGGGAGCGCGGGGGGCTGTCGCCGCCTGAGCGGCTCTGCTCCGAGCAGCTGGGTGACGAAGAGATGGAGATGCCGAGGAGAGATCTCGGGCTACGCCGAGGGACGCGTGCAGGTCAGCCCACCTCTCCCATCTCAGCCGTTCCCATCGCCGTCCCTACGGCAGCCTGCGCTCTCTCCAGCCCTGTGGCTTGCGCTGCGGGGCCTGAAATTAAGTAGGGCTAACTGGGTGACTTGGGGCAGATACCTTTTCTATAGACACAGCTTACAACACAGAGTTCTCTCCTCAACGACTGCTGGCAGTTCACACAGGCCAGGTTTGCCTTGCCCAGCGTGCCCTGCTAACAGCTCGCCGTTCCTGCCGATTCAGGCTCCTCGGACAGGCTCACGCCGCTCTCTCCAGGCGCCTGAGGCTAAACACACACCCCACAACCCTCCCCGGTTCCGTAGGACGGGGATACGGGTGGATGCAATACGGCCCAGAGGAGTTTAGGAAAGCTGAGGTTGTCCTGGGCACTTCTATCAACTGAATGACTCTAAAAAAAGTGCAAAACCAGGAGTTGCCACGTGTAGCTGTCTCAAGAAGCAAGCTCTCATCGACCTCCACAGAATTTCCCTTATTAAAGAGTAGCGAAGAACAACGCTCTGCCTCCGGAGTGAGCCAAAATGGGAGTAAAACCGACAGAATGTGCAAGAGAGGGAGGGCGGGTTGAACCAGCTCCCTTCTTCTGACAGTAGCGTGACGCTTCCAGAAGGAAGCGCGCTGTGTACTCACGAGTCGAAGCAGCACCACCGAGCGCGGCTATAGGAAAGGTGACTTAGAGCCATCTAGGCTGAGGTTGTTTCCACTGGCAGTGGAACTGAGCAGTTCCAGAAGTGCCTTCCGCTTCTGCGACACCACTACGGCAAAGGCTATTCTTGTTGTTCATCCTCAGTATTTTTGTTAGTGGTCAGAGGAGAATAACTCCTATTTAAGGTTTTATATTTAGAGCTTGTGTAGCTCAAGTTGTATTGCCTCTTCTCCGAGGCAGCAGCGTGAGAACCGCTGAATGTGTCATACCACAATGATTCATATCCCGTGGGAGTTTGAGCAACTTCATCCTGCCAGGGTACGACATAGTCGCCAAAGAAACAACATCTCTGCGCCGAGAGGCACGACGACAGGGTCTCCTCGTGCATCAACGGCCGCGCACTCCTGCACGTGAAGCCGATATTCGGGGAGAGACGGGATACAGACGGCCCGGGGCTTTGGGAGTGACCCACACTGATTCCTACACATCTTGCCTAGGGAAGATCCCGCTCAGCATCCTTACCCTGCCACTATGGCACAGCCGAAGACCTACCCCTGGCAAAAGAAAAAAAGTGTCATCCGACCAGCTGTGTTACAACACACTGCTATTTCAAATCGTAACAGCAGGCTAGGAAAGCTCAGTGTAATATATTAAGCAACGCCATGCTCCAAATTAACCCCTCACTGGAGATGTAGGGGTTGGGTTTTGGGGGTTTTTTTTGGTTGTTTTTTTTTTTTTTTAAGACACTGGAGCAAATCCTACGAGAAATGAAAACCGTCACCATTTATATTTTATTCCTAGAGCTGAAATGACAAATATCACGAACAAGCCCACAGCTGTGGGGAAAGAAACTGCATGACTGTCTGTTAGGGAAAGAAATAACACATCTCCGAATTCAAGGTCAACCAGAAAGAAGCTGTTGAAGCGACGTGCTTAGAATTAGCCACGACAGTGTCCGGATGGGCAACGCATGTCCCCTCTTCACCTGACCTCGGACACATCGCTGCGTTAAACAGCCGCTTCCAGGCTCAACCCCAGCAGACGAAAAGGGAAACTCTGACTTTTCCCCACGCAGCAACGACAGCGAGTGTCTTCCCGAGATCCGAGGAATCGCATGGCATTGTTGCCAGCCCGCTCCTTGGATGGCCGGGAGTCGCCTCCATCCCTCCTCCTGCCACCCCGCGGGGGTCAGAGCCTCACCAGTTGCCTCCAGCCTCATTCACTGAGCTCAGCCTACACGGCTCCGTTCCTTTAAAGGCTGTTATTCTCCTGAGCTTCTAGGAGAGATGCAGTGTGACAAACACTAGACAGCGATGCCACCTGATTGTAGCGGGGGAGGGGGGGGGGGAAAGGCTGCAAACATAGAAAATGATTTGTATTGCGATTGATGGCGCATCAATTGACCGGTGTTTCCATGGCAACACGCACCGGTGTTGTGTTGGTCCTCCTCCTCCTCCTCCCCGGCAGCACAGCCAAGCTCTTTCATTTACGAAAGACTGCGGTACGCGTGGAAGGCACAGGATGCTGCGTGCCACACGCCCAGCGTTTTGTCCGCCATCACTCAGCAGCCCCTCGCTGCCGTCACTTCGGCGGTGGGTGACACCCAGTGCCAAGCATCGCCGTGGCCCCAGCCCTACGCTCCCACTCCGGCTCGGCACACCAGCACTACTACGGTGGGAAAGCCCGCTGTAAATAATTCATACCCTGATTTTACATAAGCACAGCGACACGAGCTTGCTGGGAGGAATGAATAGGGTGATTAATTCCTCTCCCTGACAGAGGGCTGGTTCCAACAGCCTTTGTTGGGGCGCTACAGACACACCGGCACCGCTGCTCCGCGAGAGCTGCCTGCTCTCCAACAGCCCCAGGGTCGCTTCTGGCTTCTGCTGGCAGCCCAGAGGAGGATGCCCGTGCCCGTCGCCTGGCTCCCCTCGCGAGCAGGTTAAGCAGGGAGGAGGCTTTTGCTCACACAAAGAGCTGCGTGTGACACCGGTCTGCCCAAACCCTCCCAAAGCACCGTCCGGATCAGACTCAGGCTGGGTTACTGTCCAAGAGACAACACCCTCCAGGCCGTGCTGGGGCCGGCTCCTTCCATCCAGACAGCCTGGGTGACGTATGTCGCGTTTACACCTCATCCTGAACGCAGATAAATATCACAGCAGCCCAAGAGCTGAGATTCGGTAAGCAGGAACCGGATTTTCTCTAGCCGGTTAACAGCAGGGACATTCCCTCTGGTGCTGCTCTCTGGGCAGCGTAACCTGCTCCATCCTCCCCGATCGCATCCCCAAGATCTAGCGCTCATTTTGCCTCAGAAAAACTCTGCTTCAGAAAGGAGCAGAGCTGTTGTTTGCTATTAACTTTGCCCTCTGAAGAAACAAACCCTTACACAGCGGCGCTCCGAGGCTGTGAAATGGGTAACCTGAGCCAGGTTAACTGATTTGCATAGGAAGGCTATTACAACGCTCTGATTAAATCTTCACAACCCTCCCACCACGCTTTCCACTCTGACTAGGTCAAACTTTCCTTTCATGTTCTTGCTACCCAGAACTGCAATCCAAGCTGAGCTGTAGCTAAACTTCGCAGCACTTCTCTAAGTTTCCCGAACAAAGCCCTTTTCCAGGCAGCTCTGGCTTACGCTCAAACAGAAACCTAACAGTTCATTTGAAGGAAAAGAGAAGAGAAAATGAAAGCAACAGCAGATAACTATAAAGTCATCGAGCTTGGCTGGGCTGACTTTTGGACAGACAGACGCTTCTTCACCTAGCCAACGGATAATCATGAGTCAACATCACTCCTCTGTGCCATGAATTCACATCCCCACTGGGAAAAAGTGACCACTGACAGTTCCTTCTGCCCCACCGTGGAAGCTGCAGGGTGTCCCCATGCACTGTCCCCACGGCTTGCAGCAATACACGCGGCTGGGGAAACTCCACGCTTCCCATTTGTGCAGGAAAAAAAAAAAAAAAAAAAAAGAGCTTTCTTTTAAATTAGGGAAACGATGGCTCAGCTAAAACCCCCTTCAAGTTCTATTCACTCGTACCCAATTTGTCAGTATTTCCACAATCGCCAAGGTCAAATCCCAGTGCCCTAGCGAGGCAGCAGTGACAGATGGGGTGTCAATTTGGTACCCAAGGCCCATCAACTGCCCTCAAGAGCCTGCTGACACGCACGCAAAGAACACAGGTAATGAGGGCTCTTCACCGAACTCAGTAGGACCAGGAGTGAGCAGCAGCAGCAGCAGCACCCCACTGGGGGTGAGCCACCCTTCCCTGTGCTGCCCTGGGACCCAGGTGGGGACGGGCAGCACCCCGGCAGGACAGTGGGTGTGATGCCACCCCCAGGACCTGGGGGGACAGGGGACAAGCAGCATCCCACTGGAACAGCGGGTCCAGGACCATCCCAGCTGGGATGCCATCCCCAGGACCTGCTGGGGAAAGGCAGCACCCCACCAGGGTGGGGGTCTCCCTTTCCTGGACAGATGGATGGGGAAGAACCCGATGGGGACAGTGGCTCCCACCTCCCCAGGCTGTCCCAGTGCAGAGGGGGCAGCACCCTACGGGGACAGCAGGTCCCCCCTCCCCACGTTGTCCCAGGATAGAGGGGGCCGCACACTATGGGGACAGCAGGTCCGTCCCCCCCCAGCCTGTCCCAGGACCGAGGGGGCCACACCCCATGGGGACAGTAGGTCCCCCCTCCCCAGGCTGTCCCAGGACGGAGGGGGCAGCACCCTATAGGGACAGCGGGTCCCCCGGCTGTCCCAGGATGGAGGGGGCAGCACCTTATGGGGACAGCGGGTCCCCCCTCCCCAGCCTGTCCCAGGACGGAGGGGACAGCACCCTATAGGGACAATGGGTCCCCCCTCCCCGGCTGTCCCAGGACAGAGGGGACAGCACCCGATGGGGACAGTGGTCCCCCCTCCCCAGCCTGTCCCAGGACGGAGGGGACAGCACCCCCGGGGACTCACCCGCAGTCGGGGGCCGGGCACCAGCGGCAGTCGGGGTCGGCGGCGAGGCAGCGGCGCAGCATGAACTCCTCGTACTTGGCGACGAGGTGCGGGGAGTCGCGGAGGAGGCGGCGGATGTCGGCGGGGTTGAGGCGTTCGCTGCACTCGGGGCAGCAGATGTTGACGCGGGACTCGGTGATCTCGATGCGGAGGTACTGCCGCAGACATGCCCCGCACGACCGGTGCGGGCACGACAGCAGCCGCGGCGCGTTCTCCGCCGGTTGCCGCACCAGGCACAGCGGGCACTCCAGCTCCTCTTCGC
>JAHREF010049511.1:16096-52865 GCA_033628625.1 Charadrius hiaticula | reverse complement strand
CCCCCCGCCTCACCGTGCTGACCAGTTGCTCCTCGGCGCCGCCCAGGCCCTCCTCGCCCGGCGGCCCCGGCTGCTGCTCCGCATCGCGGGCGGCGCCCATGGTGGCGGCGGCGGCCCCGCTCCCGCCCGGCACAACCGGAAGCGCCGGGCCTAACGTGCGTCATCGGGCCGCGACGCATGGGCCGCGCGCCGGAAGTGAAGGGGCTGCCATGGCAACGGCGCCGGGGGTCGCGGTGCGGGGTACGGGGGGAGCCCCGGGGACACGGACACACACACACTGGAGAAGGTCCAGCAAAGGGCTACAAAGGTGATTAGGGGATTAGAACATCTCTCATATGAGGAAAGGCTGAGGGACTTGGATCTCTTTAGTCTAGAGGAAAGAAAATTGAGAGGGGATCTTATTAATGCTTACGAATACTTAAAGGGAGGGTGCCAGGGGGATGGGAACAGTCTTTTTTCAGTGGTGCCCAGTGATAGGACGAGGGGTAATGGGCACAAACTTGAACATAGGAAGTTCCATCTTAACATGAGGAGGAACTTCTTTACTTTGAGGGTAGTGGAGCACTGGCACAGGCTGCCCAGAGAGGTTGTGGAGTCTCCCACTCTGGAGGCATTCAAAACCTGTCTGGACGCCGGGTTGTAGGTGACCCTGCTCTGATGGGGGGCTTGGACTAGATGATTTCCAGAGGTCCCTTCCAACCCTGACCATTCTGTGATTCTGTGAGCTGAATACAAACAGCCTGAGAGGGCGAAACGGGCTGACACGGCTGCTGTGAATTTAACACACCCGCGTTTGCTTCCTTCTGGGCCTCCACCTTTGTTTTACCCTCATGGCTTGTTTTAAACCTCACCCCTTGGTTTGTGTAGTCTCATAGATACGTTGGCACAGGTCATGTATAAAAACCCACAGCACTAAAGAAATCCTTAGTTCTAAAGAAGTGCAGCTTCATGGATGAATGCAGTGATGGATGGTCAGCTCTAAAATAATTGTAAGTCCCAAAGCTGTAAAAAGTCACGTTGTTCCACCCTGTTCTCCCTCAGACAGGTCTTGTCTTAGGTGAAACTGGTCACACTTTGACCCTGCCTGTGAGATCCAAGTAATTGCAGCTGCAGAAATATGAATGTTTGTCCTTCCATGATCTGTGCATTCCTTGTTGTGTTATATTCTACGCTTGAAATAGAAAAATAAACTTGTGTTGTGGTTTAACCCCAGCCAGCAACTAAGCACCACGCAGCCACTTGCTCGCCTCCTGCCCCTGTGGGATGGGGGAGACAATCAAGAGTAAAAGTGAGAAAACTCATGGATTGAGATAGAGACAGCTTAATAGGTACAGCAAAAGCCATGCACAAGCAAAGCAAAACAAGGAATTAATTCACTGCTTCCCATTGGCAGGTGGGTGTTCAGCCATCCCCAGGACAGTGGGGCTACATCACACGTAATGGTTACTTGGGAAGACAAACGCCGTAACTGAGAACATCCTCCCTTTCCTTCTTCCACCAGCTTTATATACTGAGCATGATGTCATACGTTATGGATATAACACAAGTTGAGGCTGTTCAGTGCCTTGTGTTCAAAGCAGCCGGTGCAAAGCATGGTGCAGAAGAAGCGTATGCTCAAGCAGTTGTTTCCAGTTTGCTGTTCTCATGTGCTCTGTGTGCAAGTGGGGAAGCACTTTGCTGTGCCACAGAGAGGGCAAGCGGATTCTCCTTCTCTGCCAGCTTTGCTGGACACTCCAGACCAGCATCTGCATTGCGGGCACAGTGGTAGGGCCTCCAGAGGATGGTCTGTTGGTGTCTCTTCGCATTTGTTGCTGCAGCCTGTGGCTGTGTCCCCCCAGCATGACCGGTGTGATTCTTCCGCTGTAGCTGTCGGCCCAGCAGTAATCATGCCCAGTGCCCATGGGAGAACGGACCCAGCTGCAGGAGTAGAGGCTGGGTGACTCACGGCTTACACGCTGGAAGAGGCTTGGGCCTTCATTGTCTCCTTCCTGCCGCTTTGGCCGGGGCTGCATCGGCCAGGGATGAGATCAGGCTGTTACACAAACCTGACCTGAGGATGTGGAGCCAATCAAGTCATCATCAGTGTTGCCATAACTTCATTATTATCAGCACTGGGGTTTTTACGTGCTTATTATGGTTGCTCCAAATTGTTAGTAATAAAAATTGGACATCGTCCAGAGGAGAGGAAAAATAACTATGGCTGTAGAAACTGATGGGGAAAGGTGAAAAGAATGGTTTTGTTTAACATCTGAAAGCTCGATGGAGAGAGGGCTCAGCTTTGTACGTGTGCTGCAGAGAGGACAGTGATCGATTGTATCTACCATGAGCAGAGAAGAAGTCCTTGTGTTGGTTTGAATCAAGTGAGACTGGATTTGATCTTTGGAAAAACTTTCCAGTTACAAGATGACTTAAACACTGGAACAAATTCTCAATAAAGGAGTCCCCATCTTTGGAGGGATAAGGGTATCTTTTTAAGAGCACATGAGAACAATGCCTATCAGGGATCACCTAAATATAACTGATGAGATGACTTGTTTGGATCTCCTCCAGTCCTCGTTTTTTAATGGTAATTTTTCCATGTATCTGTGCGGTAGGTGCACATGACAAAACACGCCAGCCTGCGAATGTCTGCCAGACACAAACAGCCATTTCACAGCTGAGGTTACGTGAGCTCTTCTTTGATTCACAGAGCGACTTTGGACAAGTCCTGTCTGTCCGCAGTGTCCTCAGGGCAGGCAGGCCTGCAGGGCAGGCAGGCTTTTGGTGGCAGTGGAAAGCCTGTTGAACCCAATCCCACATCCTGGTTTGGCAGGGAGACTCTTGCAGGCAAAGCTTCGTTTTCCTACTGGATCTTCACGGTGGTGTTGGGTCTGCCCTTGGAGGTCAGCACAGGGTTGCGGTGTAGAAAGACAAGAAGCACAGGGGGTCAGGAAGGAGGAATGGGATTGTAGTCTGGAAACTTTACTGCATAACATTACTTCTCAGCATCAAACGCTGTAAAATTATGCCAGCCTTCACAGGAAGACAGCAGGCAGGACATTGCAGAGGAGTCTGTGTTTCAGTGGGCTGAGGTAGGTAGGAAGGGGAATAGAAGAGGGAGAGAAACCGAGCGATTTGCATGTCAAGAGCCCCTTTCCCATCGATCTGTGTCAGCCTCAGGACGTTCCATGTCTGTGGAGCTGGGTGGGTGCGTGGAAGGGTCTGGGTCAAGCTCCTGCCACCCCATGGAAGTGGGATTTTTGTGGATGCTGTGAGCTCTGTGTCAGTTTAGTGATGACCTGCCCCAGCCACAGCCCAGCCATCCCCAGGAGGATCTGGGTGCAGGAGCAGTGCTCTGTGTCACCGTGAGCGTTTGCTCTTTCTTCTGGCTTCTTTTGCAAACGACCATGGTACCATTGTCTGCAAGATCCCAGTGAGGGGCCATACACACCTGCCACGTCCTGCTCCCACAGCAGATGTGCTTTTTTGGTTTACTTTGTTCACCCTCTGACCTCTCATGAGACTGGTGCTGCACTGCAGGTAATCAATGAGAGTCAGGAAAGAGCTGATGAGGAGAGGAGACACAGGACCAAAAAGCATTCAGAGACACAAATAATGTTCCTGGTGGGCACACAGTGATCTCTAGTCATTTCCGAGAGTGAGCCAAAGGGCTCTGGTGCACATCCCGCTCTCCACGGACCTGCGCTGCCATGTGCGATGCGTTCAGGTGTGATCCTGCTCTGCGGGATCCGAGTCGTGTCACTCAATCAGGACCTGCATCTCTCTGAGGTGTTTATTTCACTAGAGAAATGTGCTTGTAAGGCATTCTCCTTCATTAGTTCCCAAAATGTTAACCAGGGTTATGGTCTGCTAAAACAGAAATGTGCCAAAATGATGGCACATTGTTCCCAAAGAGGAGGAGCTGCCAGGCGAGCATGGAGGCAGAGGCAGAGCTCTCCTCTGTGGGAGTCCCTGGGTTGGAAGGAGCCCCACAGTCCCGCAAGTTGTTCCAGATGGTTTGCCAGGTGCGTGGAAGGGAGTCGACACTGCCGATACTGGCAGAACGGCACAGGTTACTCCGTGGGGTGTCGTGCTCGAAGGTGATTAACAGCGACAGCAATGCATGATAAGCACTGAGCTGTTGGGTTAAGCTGTAGAGCTGCGAGGTGTGAAGCACTGGATCTTCAACAGGCACGGGGCGGTTCGCATAGAAATTGCATCCAAATTGAGTCACGGCCACGAGGAGAAGACAAAACCTGTGTTTAAAGCATGTTTCTTGCAATGAGCCCTCTTCCCACACAGGTTTGGCAGCATGGAGCTGTGCACCTTCCTGCTCCTGAGTTGCATCACTTGCGCTGCCCCTGCATCGCTTTGATGTGAATTCGATGGAAAGTTCTTTGAATAGGAACTTTGCTTTTCAGTTTTCCTGTCAAGTCGCACAAACTTAGAATTGTAGAAATAACGTTGAGCTCAAACCAATTAATTTCACTCACCCCACAGCTGCAAATTTAAACTCTGTCTTTTGATCCAGCAAGTCTGACGCATTCTTGCCTGGTGCTGGTGTGTCCTGGCCAGACTGATCCTTAAGTTCTCCTATAATTTTGATTGTACTTTGGCTTATGTGCAATTCAAGAAGAAATAATTAAATTGGGAAGGACAAAATTGCAAAATCAGATTCCAACTAGCACTCGTGTGACTTGAGAATAACTGAAATTAAATGGGTTGACACTCACATAATTGAAGGCACTGCTTAATCTGTTATCTCGAAGATGTTAAATAAGTCTTTACCCTGAAATCAGATGCGGAGAAAAGGGAAGTCAGTGTGGCAGTGCATTTAATTTTTCATTTGCTCTTAACGTGGGTCTCCAGTGAAGGCCAGCAGTTTGAACCTGGGGTTTGAAGGCAGATTCCCATGCTCTCCTTGCCTTGGGTGAGCTCTCGTCCTTGAAATCCTGAGACTTTTCACTCCAGAGAGCTCCGTTTCATTGGAGCATCATTTCACTGGAGCAGACCCTTCTGCTGGATTCGCAGCAGGGGGGAGCAGCCTGAGCTCCAGTCCCCGGCTGTCGAGGGGAAACAGTTCCTCTGTGTATGGTTCTCCCAGGACTGTGGGCACTTGACCTGATAAGGGTGGGGAGCCTTGTCTTGTCTTGTCTTTCAATTAATTTAATCTATTGCCAGTTAACACAAACTTCTAATGACTGATTAGAGGTAACAGATGTACCCGCTGGCTGTGGCTCGGGCCAGCCTGTGGCATCCTCCCGCACAGCCACTGCTGCCTAAACTAGGCAATTCATGCCCAAAACAGCCCTTTGGCATGAATAGATCGGGTGCTTGTGTGTGCACTAGCTGGGCGCCGATGCTGCCTATGGACGCTGTGTGCTCCCCCGGGTCCTCATGCTGTGCTGTTTGGGGGCTCTTATGGGAACGAGTTTGGTATTCGTGCATGTGATAACTGTGTGCTCCTGCGTGAACTCATTTGGTGCTCATGCACGCACATGGGGCCAGGGGACAGCGTTAATTTGCTGAGGAGACTTTGAGCTTGCTCATTTGGATGCCTAAACCTGGGGATTTACATTAGTAACATTGGAAGAGCTGGAGCGCACTGCTCATGAATGGAGCAAACAAATGAGATATTTAATTTAGAGATATATTCAAATGAAGCCTTGAATATTGGTCCTGCAAAAACCTGCAGATAGCATCTCTTACGTGAAACAGCAGCCTTGGGAATGAAGGGCATTTGCATGTGGAAGGAGGGAGCTCCTCAGTGCTGCTGCCCAGGGTGGGTGCTCATCCCCTACGCCCATTTCGGCTGGGACTGTGGGGCAGGGATGGGCTGGGGCAGTGCAGGTGGCTGCTGCTGTTGATGAAGTTCACTCAGTTTCCCAAACGTCTGCCTCCTGAGCGATGGTGTGGTGTGCCAGCAGATGCCCTGTCTTGGTCTCATTTTTAAAACTGCACCAGGTTTTGCGTGTAAGCGATTCCCACCGTACTCTCCCTTATGGTTTTAACACAGCAGTGACGTGATGAAAAGAAACTGGTGGTGCTGCAGTATGAGGAGTGGTCTGGCTGCCAGGGATGTTTATTCCTGCTGTTTTTTAAATACAGCAGTTCACCAAAGTGCAAGACCTGTTCAGCAAGCACTGTGCTCCTGCGGGACAATAGCAGACGGTGCTGTTCTGGACGGGGCTGCCTCTGGGCTGGGGCTTTCCTGCCCTGCAGCTAACTTGGACTTTTGCCTTTGCAAATCCCATTTAATAAAGCAATGGCGTGGAGGCCCGCTCCTTCGCACTCCTCCCAGAATGCTCTCGGGAAGTAGGAGACGTTAGCGCTGGTGGCAGGACCAGCGCCTTCTGAAGCATCCCAGACCCCGGGGTGGGGACCTGCCCAAAGGGACCAGCAGGAACAGAGCTGATCGGCAGCAGGAGCGGGCAGCCCTGCCTTTTCCCACTTGGCATCGCAGGGAGGCACTGGCAGCATCCTGCTCACTGGAGCTCAGGGAGGATGCTTTGTCCCTGGGTGTTGCTGGGTGGCAGTGGTGGAGGGGTCGGCCACAGCCTTCAGCAAGACGGTGTGGATTCCTGTCAAGAGCAACGGTGAAGAATCTGCCTCCTCGCAGCTGGGGTTCCCCCTTCCCTCCTCCCTGTCCCCGTGCTGTACTCCCTGCGGCGTGCAGCCAACTCTGGATCCTGCTTCTGCCTTGGTTGTGGGTGGAGAAACGCAGCTGGAGTGACTCTTTAGAAAACAGAATTACAGTAAAACGTGGGAGGTTCCTACAAGTCACCTGTGAGCTGCTTCCTCCCATTCCCGGACCCAGGCTGCCTGGGAGGAACTTTAAATTGCCACCCGGCTCAGCCCTGGCCACTGGCTCCGGCAGCATGACGGCGAGAGGCATCTTACTGCTGGGGCTCCTCGCCCTGTGGGCAGAGCTGCAGGCAGCACCCACCGCAGGCAAGTACAGGCGCGCTGGAAACACCCAGCCTCTCTAGATTTTAAGAATATTTTCTGTATTTTCATAGAATCATACAACAGTTTGGGTTGCAATGGAACTTGATAGTTCATCTCGTCCAATCCCCCTGCAATGAGCAGGAATATCTTCAACTAGATTAGTGTTGATGATGATGTTCAGTGATATGTGTTTAAATGTTTGGTTTCATCCTTGTATTTATGAAAGCTTCCTGTGAAGAGTTGTAACGCTTGTGAGGTTTAGCCCTTGCTTAAATTTTATAATCTTCGAGTTCTGCAAAACTTTTGCCGAGGACGGAGATGGCGGTGGTACCAGCATGCAGGCATAGGGATGCTCGGGAGGAGGTTTGTCAATCGAACCAGTGACCAGGGCAGGGACTGGTGGAAACACCAGCCCGGCCAGAGCCTGGGGATGCTGCAGATGGGACCAAGATAGGCTGGACCAGACCCAGACTGGTCCCTCCTGTCTGGGCAGAGCAGCTTCCATCCGTGGGGCTGGGACCCCCCTGGGGCAAGTGTGGACCTCCACCCCTCACAGCCAGGTTCGGCGCATCTCTAACTGAAATGAGAACCTGCGGGCTGTTAGAGCCAAGCTCCAGTGGGCTGAGCTCTGCTGCCCACCTGCCTGTGCCTGCCTCGGACCAGAGCGCAGCACGGTCCTCACCTGGGCTGGCGGCTGCCCCTGCGCTTTGCTTTGTGGCAAGTTCAGGGCATCTCCTCCCCGCATCAGCCCTCTGAAAGCACCAGCCCTGCTGGGGAGGTGCAGCTCTGGGAGAAGGGAAATTCTCAAAGAAGAATTATTTTTCCTCCTCTTTTTTTTTTTTTTCTTTGAAACGGCCAACTTTCAAACAAGTGAAAATTGCATTGTTTTTGAATGAGCTGTGATTTTTGAGAGCAGTGTTTGAGATTTTACAGAACCCTTTCTTTCCGAATGCTCCTGCACGTGTTGCCAGTTGGGCTGTTTTATTCTAAAGCTCAAACTCCGAGGCAGCGACGATTTGCTGTTGCTCTGTGACAAGATGCTGGGGCCATCGCACGCTGATGAAAATATGTTGGAGAAACTTGAGTTTCTTTTGGTATCAGTTTATAGGCTGGTTTTGAGGGTTTTGAGCCTTACGATACAACCAGCCTTTTGCCAGCAAGCTGACAGTGCTGGTGCCACCATTGCTAATGTGTTGGTCCCCTTCCCTGTCTCAGAGCGATGTCTGGGGACCAGTGCTGCCCGTGGGGAGCCTCGTGCTGTGCCGTTCTGCCGCTGAGCGGGATCACCTGCTGCTGCTCAACAGAAGAGCGTGCAGCCTGACTTCCTAAACTTGCTTAGTGATATATTTGTGCCCTGGTTAAATAGCATGTGCTGTATTTATATTTGTTTTGCTAAGAAGTTGCTGCAATCACACACACACACAGACACACACAGAGACACACATTTTCTTGCTTTTCCTTTCCAAGTTCTGACCCAGGTCTCCCGGCTCGGTGCCCGCAATCAGCCCGGTGGCTGTCTGCCGATGTGCAGGAGTTGGGGTGCTGCAGGAGGGGCTGGCAGGAGGCTGGTGCTTTGGGGGTGCTGGCAGCCACCAGCATCTCTGCCTGCAAGGGTCGGGGAAGCCACGGGAGGAGCAGGGTGGGGACATGCCCGGGGGATGCGGGGCTCGCCGTGGGTGTCAGGGTGGGCTGCGGCATAGTGCCACCTCTCCCCGACTCCCCTCGGGCACTGGCTCCACCACGACACTTCCATGTGCCGGAAGGCACTGCTGTGGCCCCAGGGGGCTGTGTCACTCTGCCTGGGTGGGCAGCAGTGGTCAGGCAGAGCCCTGAAAACCAACTGGGAAAAAACACAGGGGAGAAGGCAGCAGCACAGCACCGTTGCAAACCCAAGTGCTGCGAGTGCAGGGAGCGTCCTGCCCTCGATGCCCCGGCACGGCATCACGGTGCCAACTCTGAGACCCTGAGCCATCAAGGGGCAGATCCCTGTGGGCTTTGCCCGCCCAGGAGCCCTGTGTGGTGACGCAGGGCGCTGGTGGGTGGGAGCTGTGGGTGGGATCCGTGGGTTGGAGGCATGGGTGGGAGGGCAGCGCAGGGCTGGTGCCCTGGGGCTGACGCTGCTGCTTTCTGCTCCCTTCCAGGGCTCCCCGGAGCAGCCCCTGCCAGGCGGCCGCAGCCAGGGCAGCCCGTAAGTACTCTGCCGGGGAAGTGCCCTTTGCCTGGGGAAGAGCCCAACACAGTGCCCAGTCCACAGCCCGGCAGGAGCACCCTGGATGGGCAGAGGGACCCAAGTGCAGAGCGGGTGGGTAAGGACCAGTGCCCTCCCAGGGCTAAGCCGGTGGCTGCTGCAACACCCGCCCTGGGGAAGAAGCCGGTGACTGGGGGAGAGCCTGCGGCAGGGAACAAGCCCACGCTGGCTGAGCAGCCAGACACTGGGAAGACACCTAGTTCAGGGAAAAAGCCAGCATGTGGGGAGAAGACTGAGACTAGGGAAAAGCCAGAGGTCGTAGCAAAGCCAGAGATCATAGCAAAGCCAGGAGGGAAGCCAGATGCCGGGGGGAAGCCAGAGACCGGAGTGAAGCCGGGGACCGGAGTGAAGCCAGAGACCGGGGCAAAGCCAGAGACTGTGGGGAAGCCGGAGACTGGTGGGAAACCAGTAGCTGGGGGGAAGCCGGAGACTGGAGGGAAGCCGGAGACCAGTGGGAAGCCAGAGGCTGGGGGGAAGCCGGCATCTGTGGAGAAGCCAGAGGCTGGAGGGAAGCCAGAGACTGGGGACAAACCTGTGCTGGGGGAGAAGCCAGAGTCAGGGGGGAAGCCAGAGAGCGAGGGGAAGCCTGAGGCAGGAAAGAAGCCTGAGTCTGACCAGGGTGACAGCGGGGAGGGTGATGACGGTGGTGATGATGGTGATGATGACGATGATGAGAAAAATGAGCATGGTGATGGCAATGATGATGGCGACAATGATGAGGATGATGACGACGATGATGGTGACGACAATGGTGATGATGATGGTGATGATGATGGCGATGACGATGGTGATGACAATGGTGACAATGATGACAGTGATGACAATGACAACGATGACGATGACAACGGAGATGATGATGATGATGACGACGATGATGATGATGATGATGATGATGACGACGACGATGATGACGGTGATGATGATGGTGATGATGATGGTGATGACAGCTATGACACTTGGTGACCGATGCCTCAGGGTGTGTGAGGAGCATGTGGGGCAAGGAGAGCTTGTGGCAGGTGGGCACTGGGGCAGCCATCCCTGGCCTCCTCCTCTGTGTCACTCTGCCAGGGCCGGTCTCGGGCACCAATGACATTTTGGGCAGGACATTTTCTTTCCTAATAAATCCCACATTGGGCCACTAGCTTGGTGTGACAAGCTGTCCCTGGTCAAAACGCTCGGCACAGCCAGGCCATTAGGGCTACCAAGCCCTGCCCCAGGCATAGGGAGCCCCTGTGCCCGCTCCTGCCAGGCGTGGGCTCGGCAGAGCCCTTTGCACAGGGACGTGATTCTGTCCCCCATGGGAGAGCCACAGGGACTGCATGCCCAGGACCAGCAGAGCATCTCTGGGCCAGGAGAAACCTCCCTGTAGGGTCTGTCCTGCCCCTGGACCCCTGGGGCTCCCTGGGGCAAGCTGCCCCATGACCAAGACGCCCCGGCATGCTCTGAAGGCAGCCGCCATGGCAGGGCTTGGCCAGGAGCCATGCGGGCATGGACACCCACGGGTCCCAGATCTGGTGGTTTTGCACAGGTGGTCTGTTGGGGTGGTGGGAGTTTCTTTGCCCCTTGAAGCCTCGCCTGTGCCCATTATGCCATGCCATGCCAGCGGTGGGGCCAGGCACTGGGTGACTGCTGCCTGTTCCAGATGAGAGAGGCAGCCCCAGCTGACCTCCAAGGGCTCAGGACAGCCCCAACACGCTCCTGCTGCAGAGCTGCCCCAAGGCGAGGTCGGGGCTGAATGTGTCACCATGGCCCTGGGGCGAGCCTGGATCATCTCTGGGGACACGATGGGGTCCCGCCGGGCGCCTGCTCCCAGGAGGGTCTCTGAGGATAGGAACAAGCCCAGTCCTGGCAGGAATGGCTGGACCCATGGAGTTTGGGCAGGACTTGTGTGCAGGTCCCCCAGGACGTGCCAGCTGCAGTGGCACAGCCCCTGCCTGGGACCCCAACCCTCCCACAGGGTCCGAGGTGGTCCATGGAGGGAAGTAGGGGCTCAGCAGGAAACTGACACAGTGGGAGCCAGCCAGTGCTCATCACAGACTGGGTTTACTGGGAACTGAGGGGGACACAGAGACCCCTGTGCTCAGCGCTGAGCAGAGGGTGAGGTGGTGGAGGTGGGACGGGGGAGACGGGTGCTCATCCTGTAGCTGATGGATCCCTCCATGGCCAGCTGTCTGGCTGTCCGGCTGCCTGGCATGGGGTGGTGCGGGGTGGCTGCACATGTGGGTTCCTCAGTCCTGGTCCAGGCAGGAGCTAGGTAAATCCTGGGGGGAGACGGGAGCATCAATGTCCCAAACCCTCGCCTCTGAGCGTGCCAAGGCACAGCCATCGGCCCCACGGCAGTGGCTGGGGAGACAGAGGGGCCCAACACCCTGGTCACCCCCTCCCAGGGGAGCTGTCGGGGGGTTTCCTGGTCACTTCTGCAGTGTGCTGTGTGGGGAGATGGCACTGCTGTGCAGGATGCTGAACCCCGGCCACGGCCACGCTCATCCCTTTACATGCAGCCACAGATCACAGAATCACAGAATCACAGAATGGTGAGGGGTTGGAAGGGACCTCTGGAGATCATCTAGTCCAACCCCCCTCCGCAGGGTCCCCGCACCCACCCCGTGCTCACCTGTGGACACCAGCCGAGCCCAGAGGCAGCAGAGCCCCAGGAGCAGGAGCAGTGACAGCAGCCGCATGGCGGGAACAGGCAGTGTAGGGGCTGCCTGCCCAGGCACAGGCAGGGGTTTAAATCCTCCCCCGGGGCTGGAGGTTGGTCCCAGTGACCCCATCCGTGCCCCAGTGCCTGGCATGCTCCGTCCGAGTGTGAACCTCCCCCCATCCCCTCCCTCCTGTGGGCTGCTGCCACTGGATGAGCTATGCAGGGAGGCACGAAGGTGCTTTTGTTCAGCTTTGGGCTCTGTGCAGCCCCGAGAGAGTTTGTGCTGTGCTGTGCCATGCTATGCCATGCTGTGCCACGCCATGCCGTGCCACAAGCCAAGAGCAGCTGGCACAGTTTCCCACGGCAAGGGACAGGTACAGGCCAGGTGGCAGCGAGGGTCCGGGGGGATCCCGGCGTGAGGCTGGCCCTGCTGAGGCAGCAGAGGTGGCTCCCCGGCCGGGCGCTGTGGAGCGGCCCGTGGTGCCCTGGCAGCTCTCCGGGCATTGTTCTGCCTCCGGGAACAATCGTTGGCTCCTGAGGGACGTACTGTGACCGGACACGGTCCACAGCCCTGCACTGCCACTGGCCCCTCAGCCCCGCACCTCCCGGCCAGCCGGTGCCCTCCCGTCCCCACGCCTTGGGGTGGCAGCCGGGGACTAGTGCTGGCCAGGGATCATGGGGCCCTGGTGCTGGGGGCACGGAGCCGGAGGCTGGGGGGGGTGAAGGGGCTCTGCTTGGGCACTAGGGCTGTGGAGCCATAGCATTGGGTCCTGCATCCTCACCAGAGCTGGGGTGGGTGCCTGGGTCCCCATCACGCAGTGCTGGAGCTGCCTCTCACCTCCCGCTCCCTCCCATGGGGCTGACAGGACCCGCCACCCTGGACCCTGCGGCTGTCTGCTGCCGGGGACTCTGGGCAGAGGCATGGATCTGCACCAGCACCATCACTCGGAGGGACACGGCCCTTCTCGGGGTCTGGCTACACTTCCCACCCACGACTCTGCCCGCGCCCAGAGCCCCATGGCAATCGCTTGGGTCCTGGTTCTCCTGGGGGTCCTGAATCCGCCCCTAACACTGCGCTGCTCAGGGCTATCTGTAAGCATGCCACAGGCTGCACCGGTGGCTGCTTGTCCCCGGGGCTGCATCATGCCAGCGCCGCATGGGGCTGCAGGTGGGTCGGCTGGTGCAGTGTGTCGCAAGGACGGAGGCACCGGAGCCGCCGGGGCTTTCCCTGTCAGCTCCCTTCCGGGAGCGCCTGTCCCTGCGAGAGACAGGAGGGCTCTGGCACGCTCGGCCGGGCAGGCTGCCTGCATGTGCGTGTGCACGTGGAATCCAAGCTGGCCAGGTGCGGACACGTGTGCCTGCGTGTGTGTGCGGGCCATGCTCCGTGTGTACGTGTATGCGTGGGTGTGTGTACAGTCCACACTGCATGTGCATGTGCCCTCTAAACCGTGCGTGCCCGTGTGTGCCAGCAGCTGGCTGCGTGGGGATCCTCTCCCATCGGCATGTCCCTGCGTGTGGGACAGAGGCGACACGCAGGTGGGATGACCCATCCCGGGAGCACACGGAGCCACGAGAAGAGGAGCAGTGGGGAGTGCTGGCTCCACTGTACCGGGGCATCCCTGCTCCCCACAGGGCATCCCTGCTCTCCCTGTCACTGTCACTGTTCCTGTCCCTGTCCCTGGGTGGGCAGCAGGGACAGTGCCCTGCTTGCATCAGCCCCAGAGAGCATCACTCTTGACAGGCCATCAGGCTCCGTGTGGGACCAGCTGGCACATGCCACAGTCGGGGGGACCCACCCTGCTGCCCCAGCACCTCTCCTGCTGCGCACCCTTGTCTGGGCAGGAGCACCATCCTGGTGGCACAGTGCCGTCTCTGTCCCTGTCCCCACTGGGTGCCTGCCCTGGGAGGTACCACATTCCTGGGTGCTCCCTGGGCCGGGCTGCCCTGGTCGCTATTTCCTCCATGGTGGACACGGTGGCAGGGCAGGGCAGGGGTCACCGACATGGGTCCCCCGTGGGGCACAACCTTCTGTTGCCTGCAACCCCAACATCTGCCTGGAAGAAGTCCCTCCTCACCCGCCCATGATGCCCCGAACGCCAGCACCCCTGGGACCAGCTCCTGCACCCACTGCAGTGTCCCCCCCAGCGTGCCCATGGCATTACTGCCAGTGCAGGGACAGCAGGGGCTGCTCTGGAAGACTATGTCAGTCGTTACGGTGATCACCTGGGTGGCTGAGATACTGTGGAGAGATAGCAGGGAAAAATGTAGCCCTGGTGGATTTTGGCACCGTGGCCCTTCCCTCCGGTGGGGCTGGGAGTCTGTGCCACTGGAAATGTCCCGGTCAGCTCAAGGTTGTGGGAGATGCACCGAGGGCGGCCACTGAGCCGCAGCTCCAGGACCACTGCAGCCCCTGTGGAGGGGTCCCCTTCCCACCGCCCACCGTGACCCTGCGCCCCTCGATTGCCAGCGGCACGTCCCTCTGGCTTTGCTCCTGCCCCGCTCAGGCTTTGCCACATCACCATGTCCCGTGCTGGGGACACTGCTGGGGTCTCCATCTGGGGCTTTGGAGGAGAGGCGGGGAGAAGCTGCGGTGGGGCGCAGGCGGATCACGGCACCTCCCTCCAAACCCCACCCCGGGTCCGACTTTCCTGGCCTCTCCCCATGGAGCTTTCCTCGCCCTCCACTTCCACCTTGGGACAGTAATTACGGCAGTAATTAGGAAGACAATTATTCCTGCTGAATGGGAACAGCTTAATCTGTTTCTCTTTCCTTTTGGCAGGTTTCACCCCACGCCCGCCCACGGCTACCAGTGGGATGCCGGGGACCCGCCTGCCGCCCAGCCCAGCGCCGGGGGCCCTGCGCTGATGTGGGTCCGACCCCCGGCAGTGAGTGGAGCAAGCTGCGAGCTGTGTCCTGTCCCCAGGGGATGCCCCTCGTGCCAGCACGACACAGCCGTCGGACCCCAAGCCGCTGCCGGGAGTAGGGGGCTTCCGGAGGGGGCAGGGCACGGCTCTGCAGAGGCAGTTGCCCGGGAGAGGAGCAGGTGAAGGGGATGGCTTCAAGCCGGGAGAGGGTGATCAAGTGGGTGGCAAAGGGCGGATGGTACCTGCAGGGTGGGAACTGACGGAGCTGTGGGACCTCCCTTCCACAACAGGCATGGTGGTACCCACGGGCTCAGCCCTGTGTATGGCACCACACTGCCTGGGATGCTCTCCATCAGCCGGGAGAGAGCGTGGGAGAAAGGAAAGAAGGGGCACGTCCCCCGCAGCCTTTCCCCAAGGACCTGCACCACAGGGAGAGACGTGCCACGGTGTGTGGTGCCCCAGATCCTTCCCTGGCTGACGGCTGCACCAGAGCCAGCGGCTTTCCATGTCCTGGCACGGCACTGCCGCACTCACTGTCAGCGGAGCGCCCAGCGCCGACCTCCCCTTGCCCGTCCCCATCACTGGCTTGTCCCCAGGAGGCTGTGGGTGGGCACCGGCAGTGCCCCCAGCCCAGCCCGGGCATGCTGCTGCTGCCCGGCCAGGCTCCCCAAGGGCCACGCCGGGGCAGCCGTCCTGTCCTACCGGTCCCCCCGGCTCAAGGGCTGTGGCGGGGATGCTGCCGGGGAGGCCGGGCCCTGCCTGGGTGCGGCTCGTTACCCGCATGGCAGGAATTATCCGGGCTTGGGCGCCAGCCCTGCTCCCTCCGCCCTACTGGCGCACCTTAAATCGCAGCCCGCCGCACCCGGGGTGCAGACCCGGCTGCCCAGGGCACCATGGAGCTGCCGCCCGGCCGCCTCCTCCTCCTCCTCCTCCTCACAGCCCCGCTCCCGCTCGCCGCACGGTCTGGCCCGGCCCCGCACGCGGCTGGAAGACAGCAGCCGGGGATGGGTGAGTGTGACCGGGGCACATCCCGGGGACAGGGATGCTCTGGGTGCCGCTGTCGCCTGGTGCTCCCCGCTGCTCCGCATGGTGCCGGGCATCCGCGGGGGCATGGGGATGCGTGTGATCGAGGGGCAGCCCTGGGGTGCTGGGGGGCTGCTCAGCCCCTTGCTCTGCGGCCCTCCCCAGCGTCCCGGCCGCTGTGTCCCACAGTGAAGCCCGGGTACTGCTACCACATCCCGGAGGTGGAGAACCCGCTGGACGAGGACTGCAGCGCCTGTCGCAGGGACGCCTCCTGCTCCCGCTGCACCGGTGATGCCGGCTGTCCCGGTGCCACCAAATGCTGCCCCAGCAAATGCGGCTACACGTGCCAGGAGCCAGTGCTGGGTGAGGGCTCGGTGCTGCGGCGGTGGGGCTCTGGGGTGGTGGCGTGGTGAGTGCAGGGGCGGGCAACAGGAGGGGTGAGCCAAAGGAAGGGGGTTCCCTGGGGTGCCCCCAAGCTCTTTCCAGGTCCTGCAGACCCCAGTGGGTCTGTGCAGTGGAGGAGCACATGGGCTGCTGATGCGGGAGGCAGCGGGTGCAGAACCGGCTGCCAGCAGGAAGGGTTTGGCGGGGAGAGGGGACTGGAGATGTGCACACTTCTCCGAGGGCCCTGGGAGCGCCAGGACCGGTGGCATCCCCATCCTGTCCACGGCTCAGCCTGTCCCCCTTCGACCATGCAGATTTCTGCTACCTGCCCTCCGTCTGCGGGAGCTGCAAGGCGCTCTTCCGCCGTTTTTTCTTCAACGCCTCCAGCCAGCAGTGCGAGGAGTTCATCTACGGCGGCTGCGGCGGCAACAGGAACAACTTCGAGACCGAGGGCGAGTGCTTCCAGGCCTGCTCCCACATCGGTAATTAGCCGTGTGCCGTGTGCTGTGTGGCATGCGCTGTGGCCGGTGGCTTCTCCTGCCCCTGGCGATGCCCAGCCCGGCCCCACTCCTGACCCCCCATCTCTCAGTTCCAGGTGCCCGATAGCACCAGCCCGGGGAGCGCGGCGGCCTCTGCACGGCCCCTGCTCAGGGGAAGCTGCTGCCGGCGGCCACATCCCTGTCCCCACAGGGAGATGTTCCTCATTGGGCTTGCGGCATCATATGAGCGCTCCTGCCTGGAGTGGCCGTGCCGGGGGTTGTGGCTCGCCTGGGGATGCTTGCCAGCCCGAAAGCAGGGACGTGCGTCCACAGCGGTGTGGCTGTGCCCTCCTGCGCCGTGGTGCCTGGTCGGAGGAGCCTGGAACTCCCCTGGGGCTGTGACACTTCAATACAAGGACAGGTCCTTGGATGAGCACGTCTGGGTCTTGTCCTTCCTGCCTGCACAGGCAGGAGCAGGCAGTGCCCGTCCCTCGGGGCTGATCCCCCTTGCAGGGAGCGGGCGATGGGTGCCTTCGGCAGCACCACAGGGCAGCCCCAGGGCTTGCCCCAGCCACCACCCCGCAGCTCCCGCTGCCTCTGAATGGGGGTCCCAGCCCCGGCTCTGCCCTCAAGCTGCCGACGTGACCTGGCTGGGAGCTAAAGCGACCTAACGGAGGAGGAATAACCCCGACCTCGATGGATGGCCAGGGTGATGCCCGTCCCACAGCCTGCCCCTTGCCCCACGGGTCTGTGTTTGCACGGCTTTGCTGGCCCCATGGCACTGACCCCAGCGTGGCCTGAGCCCCCGGCCCCAGCCCTGGTGGGACCCTCCCTTCCCCGGTGAGGGGCAGGTGATGCCGGTGCTGCTCCAGGAGCATGAAGGGCTGTCCCAGGGCCTGGTGGGGCCAGCCCAGCGCTGCCAGGACTCGGGGGCTGCTGGAGGGGGCCACGCACGCATTTTATTGCTGGAGGTGGTGGGGAGGGGACAGGCCAACTGGAGCCTGTGACCACCCACTGTGCCTTAACGAAGGTGTTTTCCTGCCACCGAAGAGCTGCTCTCCCATCACACAGCGTCTGAAAAGGAGGACATGCTTTTAGGAAGCCCTGAGGCTGCAGGGGCGAGGGACCGGTGGCCACGGTTGCAGCCAAGCATGGCTGGTTCTAGCGAGAGCTTCATCCCGCTCCGTGCCCCTTTGGGTCCCCTTGCCCTGAATGCATATCTCTGCCTGGAGCAGAGCGACGGGGCAGCAGCAGGAGCTGGCCCTGCAGTGATGCACCCCACGTGTCCCCGTGCCAGCCCTGGTACCAGCCCCGACTCGGCAGCCCTGTGCCCCCTTACCACTGGGCACCCGCATGCAGACGTGGCCGCAGCCATTGCTGCAGCACTTGTGGCCCCAGGGACACTCCTCATCCAGGCTGCACAGGTCCACGCACGTCCCGCGGCCACTGGGGACGGGGCACGCTCCCTCTCTGCCTGCAAGGCAGAGCACCCCGCCATGGGGCACCCAGCTAGGGGGCACCCCATTGCTCCCGGGGCAAAACCTGGGCCCTGGCTGGTTGAGCTGCATCTCACCTCCAGGGATGTCCATGCAGACGCGGCCGCAGCTGGTGCGGGTGCACCTCTGTCCCCAGGGACACTGCGAGTCAGCCTGGCACTCCTCCGTGCACTGCTTGGCACTGTGCTGTGGCACAACCGCATCGTTGCGCTCTGCGGGCAGGAGAGGGCAGTTACGTGGCGGCTCTGAGCTGAGGCTGTGCATGCTCATCGCTCGCATGGGAAGAGGGGGAGGCATGGAAAGAAGGATGGGGCAGATCATGTGTCTGGAGTGAGGAGGGGCAGGACCCCATGGGCACAGCCGCCTCGTCACGGGGCTCCAGCGCGGTGATGGCACAGGGTCCTTGTTAGGGAGGGAAGTCCAGAATCCCCCTGCGGGTTTGGTGCCAGGGGGACCCTGGGCTCTGTCCCCGCTGGGCTCAGATGGGTGGGGGGGACCTGCACCCCCATGCAAGGGGCTGACCTTGCAGAGAGGCTGGCATGCAGACATGGCCGCAGCCGTTGCTGCAGCACTTGTGGCCCCAGGGACACTCCTCATCGAAGCTGCAGAGGTCCAGGCACGTCCCCCCTTCCCTGGGGATGGGGCACACTCCCACTCTGCCTGCAAGGCAAGCACTCGGCTGGGGGCACTGGCTGGGAGCACCGCACCACGGCGCACCCCGGGGTGACCCTGCATGGCTCCCGGGGGCCCTGGCTGGCTCTCACCTCCAGGGATGTCCATGCAGATGCGGCCGCAGCCAGTGCTTGTGCACCTCTGTCCCCGGGGACACTGCGAGTCGGCCTCGCACTCCTCCCTGCACCGGCTGCCGGCCTTGTCCCGGCTCTCTGCAGGGGCATGGCGACCTGCTGTCACCCGGCCACCCTGGGGGGCTGGTGGCTGGCTCCCCCCGAGAGGCTGCTCCCACTACCTCTGGGCACGGCCACGCACTCCCAGCTGCAGCCGGTGTCACAGCACTTCTCCTCTCGCTGGCAGACACTGTCATCCAGGCACTGGCTCTCGCGCCTGCGCCGGGGGTCCCAGCACGGCTTTGCCCGGGGGCACTCCCCGGGGTGCTCTGTGGGAGGAGGGCACCCAGGAGAGGACGCAGTGTCCCAGCCCCGCTCGGGCACCGCTGCCCCGTGCCGGTGGCTGGGCTGCCTGCGCTCACCTCGGGCAGGGCGGGCGCAGCGCATGGCGCAGCCGGAGAAGCAGCACTTCTCCTGCCGGGGACAGTCCCTGTCGTGGGTGCAAGAGTCCTCCTCCACACACGGCTCCAGCGTCTGCCACGGCCTCACCTTTGGGCACTCGCCGGGCTTGTCTGAGAGGGGTGAGAAGGGGCAGCAGGGACAGGGGCAAATGCCCCCCCTGCGCTGCAGGCACTTGCCTTACCAGAGCCTCTGGGCACCCTGATGGCTGCCACCCAGGGGGGCTGAGCGCCTGCCCTGCGGCAGCGCTGCCCCACATCCAGCCCCGTGCGAGGTTTTCCAGTGTGCCCAGCAGCATGCGGCACCTCCGTCCTGGTGACAGTCCCCTCACCTTGTTCGGGGGCCAAGCACACATGGCCACATCTGCTCCTGCAGCACTTCTCAGCCCCTGGGCACTGCCAGTCCCCAGCGCAGGCGGTGCCACATGGGGCCACAGTGGTCGGTGCCCCCTCGGCCAAGGGACAGATGCCTGGTTTCTCTGCGGGGCAGGAGGCAGCGGAGATAGGGGCATGGGGAACGACGGCGGGTCTCCCCTACCCACACCCCCAGAGCTGGGGGGGTACCCCTGCCCACTGGCTCCCTGCTCTGCCCGGTGTGGGGCTGAGCGGCGCGTACCTCGGGACGGAGGCAGGCAGACATAGTCACAGCCACGCAGGCAGCACTTCTCCTCCCCAGGGCACTCAGCATCGCGCCAGCACCGGGCTTTGCAGTCATAGCTGGGGAACAGCCCGGCGCGGGTCGGGCAGAAGCCAGCCTTCCCTGGAGGACACGGCGCTGGGTGGCTGTGGTGTCCCCAGGATGGCTGTGCGGATCCTGCACCACTGCCTAACCACCCCCGCGGGTCATGCAGCCCCTTCTCACCACAGCACCCCTTGGCACAGCAGCCCCGGGCACACCGGGCACCGCAGCTGTGGCATCTCCTCCTGTGGGGGCCGTGGGACTGGCACCAGACCTGAGGGGCGTGGGGGCTGTGGAGAGGAGCCATACTTGGCCCCGTGGCTCACCAGGCTCGGCTGCCCTCCGCGTCCCACCTTGGTGCTCGGCACTGCACAACCCTGCGCACCGGCCGCCACAGCATGTCTCCCCGCCACCGCAGTCCCTGTTGCTCCAGCACCTTGTCCCCTCCTGCCAGGCTGGCACAGCCGTGGGGGTCTCTGCGAGGCAGATGGGGCCAGGGATGCCAGTGGGGTCCGGGACACATCCATCCCCTCCATCAGTCCCAGGCTCCCATCCAGCCCTGCACTGCGGAGGGGGCAGCTCAGCTCCAGGGACCCCCAGGCAGCTGGGGTGCTCCTGCAGCCCTCACCTTGGCCGTGTGCGTTGCACTCCCGGCTGCACCGCTGGTGACAGCACACCTCAGACGGGGAACAGTCCTGATCCTGATGGCATCTCTGCTGGTGGTGCGGCTGCGGGGTGGCTGGGACAGGGCTGGTGTCCTCTGTGCCACGGAGCACGGCCCGGCCAGTGGTGTTGGCAAGGAGAAGGTGAGAATGGGAAGGTGGCCTCACGGGTGGGTGACCTCGCTGTCCCCTCCCCACCCCAGTGCCCACCCGGGAGCCATGCAGTGGGTCCCCACCCCGGCCCCTCTCTGCCTGTTGTGGGTAATGCCCCTGTGGCACTGCGGCTCTGAGCACTGTGTCCCCCTGGAGAGATGTCCAGGCAATGCATTGGGGACAGCAGCAAGAGGTCAGGGACAGGCAGCAGCTCTCCTGCCGGTCCCAGCAGACCCCACCCCGGTGAGACCAGAGCAAGGGTACCCCCACTGTGCCACAGCTCACTGTCTCGGGGTGGCCATGGCTCCACGGCATCACCCCTGGTCCCGAGCCACAGCCCTGCCCATGCTGCTTGTCCCATCCCGTCTCACCGGCTGGGGCTGCCGGCATGCACTGGTGGCCACAGCTGCTGTTGCAGCATTTCTGCACGTCGGGGCAGTCGCTGTCGCCTCGGCACCGCTCCCGGCACAGCCCCGGCTGCGCCGCGGGGCACTCCCCAGGTTTGGGCTGGTCTGATGGAGCAGAGCAGGCGTGAGGCTTCAGCATCCCCAACCGGCTGCCCTGCTCACCCTGGGGCTCCCTGGCCCCTCACCGTGGCACACGAACACCCAGTGCCCACGCGCTGGTACTGGTGTTCATGGGCAGCCACCAGGAGCTGCTGGTGGAGGGGAAACGGTGCAGGGCTGCTGTGGGAGCTCGTGGCAGTGGGGAGGTGGCAGATGTCTATGGCACGGAGGGGCCCCGTGGTGAGCCGGGGCGCTCATTCTGATCCCCGTGGTGGCCTTACCCTGCACCGGTTCCACGCAGGCAGCGCCGCAGCCCAGCAGGCAGCATTTCTGCGCTCCCAGGCAGTCCTTGTCCTCCAGGCAGGGGAAGGAGCAGGGGTAAAAGAGCCCCTCAGGGGCTGCTGCCGGGCAGGCGCCGGGTTTCTCTGCAATGCCGAGCAGCACGGGGCCGAGAGGTGAGGCTGCACCAGCGGTGTCCCAGGGCAGTGCCGGGAAATCCACACAGGCTGGACCCCACCGCCTGCCTCTTGCTGTGACCCCTCCACGTGCCCCATCCCAGACCCCTCCACGTGCCCCATCCCAGCCTTGGGAGCTGCGGCAGGAGGCTGCCAGCAGTGCACGGAGAGATGCTCCGTGGCAATGGCACGAGGATGGGGACAGGGACAGGGGCTGTCCTGCGACAGAGGTGGTGCCGGTGGCTGTGCCACGGTGCCGTACCTTCTGCTGGCGGGGTGCAGCGGAGCCGGCACTCTCGGTGGCAGCACTTGTGCCAGCCGGGACAGCTGGAGTCGTTGGCACAGAGAGGGGGCTCCAGGCGCAGGCAGCGCGTGAAGTCCCGCGGGCACCTCCCCGGCTTCTGCGGCTCACCTGTGGCGGGACGACGGCGTCACGGCAGCGCCGGGCAGCAGAGCTCCATCCCCCAGGGAGTGGGATATGGGACTCCACTGAGGGGGACGAGGGGACCAGAGAGGGGATTGCAGCCCGGGGGGGCTCAGGGTCCTGGCAGGACCCTCCCTTGCTGGCGTGGTAGTGCTCGGCCGATGGCAATGCCTGGGGCTGCCAGGCAGGGCCTGGAGTGTGGGCAGCGCTGGTGCCGTGGCAGGAGAGGGACCGGTCGGAGTGGGGCTGGAGTCTCCCCTGTGGTACAGCCCAGGGGCTGCCATACCCCCACACCAAGACCTGCACAGCATGGCATGGCACGGGGCTGTGTGTGCCCTCACAAGGCAGTGAGTGTCACAAGGAGTGTTGTTGGCCCTGCCAGGGAGAAGCCAGCACCGGCTGGAAGTCAAGGTCCATCCCTGAGCATCCTGCTTTCCCGTGCATCCTCACTGCAAGCAGCATGCTCCTCGCCGCTGCCTCCTGCTCCTCTTGTTCCTCCTCCTCCTCCTACTCCTCCTCCTCCTGCTGGCACCCTGTGCTCATCTTGGCCACGCTGGGAAAATCGGGACAGCCCTGCCTTTGGCACAGGCAAGCTCCAGCTGGAGCTGGCACCTCTGCCCGGCTCCTGCCCACCCAGGTGGGAGATGCCGAGGGAGCAGCAGTTTCTGCAAACACCCCTTGCCGGCTCCTGGCAGGGCCGCGTTGTTTGGGCTGCAAACAGAGACGCTGCCGGGAGGTTTCACTCCAAACAGCAGCTGTTTGGTTAAAACAAAGAAGGAACCTGGCCGTTGTTTCGGGGTGGGCAGAATAGCCACAGCTGGGCACAACCGCCCCCGGCATCGCACCCACAGCGGGGGGGGGCGGTAGTGGGGGTCTGTGCCCAGGAAGCGGCACCAGCCGTCCCGGTCCCTCCACTGGGGTTTAGGTCGGTCACTGTGGTCAGGGGCTGTGCGCAGGGGTGGGGACGGGATGGGAGGTGTGAGGAGCAGAGCCCAGATGCTGCAGGGGCATGGGTGCAGGGGTCTGTGCATCCCCGGCCCCCTGCCCAGCCCCTGACAGCCCCTTCCCCACTCCTGCCTTTGCCGCACAGCCCCTGCTCTGCCCAGAGACCCCTCCTCGGCGCTGGGCTGGACGCTGCGCTCTGCGGACACAGGCAGCTCAAGCGCAGGTCTGCCAGTGTCGGTGCAGGGGTGTCAAGGGGGGGCGGGATGGGCCTTGCCATGTGCGGCACCCCTGGGTGCTGAGAGCTGCTGGGGACGCAGGGTGCAGGGAGTGCACGTGGGTACGCAGACACCCGTGCAGCCCGGGGTGGGAGCACACTCCCCGAGGCGGCGGGGGGCTGTGGCGCAGGTACTGCGGCTGGCCAGGACACGGTCCCCACCAGCACATGCCAGGCAATGCCAGCATCTGCCCGGCAGCGACAGAGGGGACGTGGCAGGGGCACAGCGGGGCTGGGGTGAAAGGAGCCTGTGCCTGGCAGCTGCCAGGGTTGCCTGACGGTACTCACCGCCTTTCTCCTCCGGTGCAGTGCCTGCCTCTGCCCTGAGGATGAGGAGCCCCAGGAGGAGGAAAACCCCTGGCATCATGATGCTGTTGGGGATGTCGTGCTTGTCCGGCTCTGGCGGGGGTGCCCGGGGCGACAGGGCAGCTGCAGCTGGGCTGCTGGCCGTGGCAGGCTGGCTGTGCCGCGGGCAGGAGGGGCAGGAGGAGGGGCAGTTCCCAGAACCTGCTGGCGCCCCACCAGCCATCCCGCTTATCTCTGACCGAGCCACACTTTTGGGTCAGGGCGACCCGCGGGGCCGGGGAGGGCAGCTGGGGTCAGGCGGCTGCTGTCCCCCATGGCAGACAGCCCCATCCCTGCCGTAGTTGGCTGCGACCCCCTGCCTGGGTTTCCATCCAGCCCTGCTTGTCCCTCTCCTTCTTGGGGTGAGAGCTGCGGGCAGACCCCATGGCTTGGCCCTGGTGCAGCAGCGGGAGCAGCTGGAGGGGCTGTACTGCCACAGTGCCGCTTGGCACCACGAGGTGGGAGAGGTGTCCCAGCACGGTGATGGGGCTGGGCTGGGACCAGAGAGCCAGCAGGTCCTGCCGTGGCCCAAAGCACGTGGGCGCTGCTCCCTGCCCCCCTCCCATGACTGCTTTTCCAACCAGGTTTTCACACTTTGGGATGCGAATGAGCCCTTCCTCGGTGCAAGGAATCTGAGGGAACTGGTTTCTGCACTCCCATCCATGACTGCCGAGGGGACATCGGGATGGTCACCGCGGGGCGATGGTGGCTGGAGGGCACCCGCATGGAAAAGGGAACCTCTCCCTGCCCCAGGGCAGCACCTGCCTGCAGGGACGGCTGCCGGGTGCCTGCCTGCATCTCCCCGCCTGTGTGCAGCCCAGGGCTGCCTGCGCCTCCTGGGAACCCACAGCAGAGCACAGGGATGGCGAGCCAGAGCAGAAGGCAGCCACGTGCTGGTTTATTCTGTTTCAGTGCTGCTATGCGGCCGGGGGCTGACAGGGATGCAGGGGTTTGCCTCCATTCCCAGGCTGCGTGGGGGAGTGCGGGCAGTGCGCAGCCCTCCATGGCATGGCTGGAAGGAGTTGGGGGCGCTGGGGACCCCGGCCAGGACCCCTCAGAGCGATGCTGGTGCCCTCTCGCTAGCGGTGCAGACGGTGTGGTGCTGGGATGGGTGCAGGTGTCTTGTTCACTCACGGGGGTGCAATGGCAGCAAGGTGGGGAGCATCCCCGAAACAGCAGCTCCCAGTGCAGCCCTCCCCAGCCAGGGCTAGGCTGTGCCTGGAAGAGATGGATGAGGTGGTCACTGCAGGATGAGCGGTCCCACTCTGAGGGATTGGGGATCCCGGGGGTGCCCCCACCCTGGTGCCCACCAGCCTCCCTTGGTCCCCTCCAGTCTGGACCCACTGCAGGGGCAAGACCTGTGTGGTGCCCCGGGCTGCTGTGTCCCAGGAGGTGGAAGGCTGGGGGGTGCCTTACCCCGCAGCGGGGGGACGCATGCCCGGCCGCAGTCCCGCAGGCAGCACTTCTGACTGGGGGGGCAATCCTTGTCCTGCAGGCACAGGAGGAGGCACTCGGCCGCCCGGTCACCATCGGTCGTGGGGGGACAGAGCCCGGGCCGTGCTGGCATATGCAGAGAGACGGAGGGGTGAGGGGATCACCCCCTGCAGGCAGGACACCCCTCCGGGGTGGGGGAGCTGCCCTGCCCGCAGGGGGTGAGCCCCTCCACCAGCTCCCGCCCCATGGGGACAGCAGCTGGGTCTCTGCCCCCCACATCGCCCCCCAGGAGGGTCACGGCAAGGGGCAGCCCCTGGGGAGAGCAGGTACAGCCAAGGGGGTGCTGGCCCTGGCCGGGGGGGCTCAGCCTGGGACGGGGCAGGGTGAGGATGTGGAGGGGTCTCGGCCCCACAGGGGGTCCGGTGGCTTTACCCTCAGTGGGTGGTTTGCAGACGTGGCCACAGCCAGTGGTGCAGCACTTCGCAGCCCTGGGGCAGTCACCATCGGTGTCACACAGCTCCAGACAGGGTCCCAGGGAGCCCCGCAGCACCACAGGGCACGCGCCGGGCTTTGATGCAGCACGGCGGCTCCCTGGTGACAATGGGGACAGCGGCTGTACCAGTATCCTGCTTCCCCCAGCCCCTCTCCTGGCATGCCCTCGGTCTACAGCCTGCCCCCATCGCGGCCTCATCCTTCCCCTGTCCTGCCCCCTGTCCTGCCCCCCATCCTCCCTCCCAGAGCCCAGTGCTGCCCTCAGCCGCCAGCCTCACACCCACACCAGTCTGACCCAGTGAGACCAGTCACAGCGGCAGGTGGGATGGCCAGCTGGAAGCTGGAGCAATGAGGGACAACCGTGGCCACAGTCCCCGCCAGCACCCAGCCCGAGTGGGGTGCAGGATGGGGGTGTCAGGAAGGAGGGGGCCAGGATGGGGCACAGCCCCTCGCCCACTCAGAGCCATCACTGACCCATCATGGAGGAGCTGGGCATGGCGATCCCTTCCTGCAGCGCCCCGAGAGCCTGCTCCTGCGTGGGGGCTCACGAGGGCCGGGGCTGTGCCTGGGGCAGGTGCGTGGCACCGGGAGCCGCAGCCAGCGGCGTATGCTCCCCGGGGCCTGGACGGCTGCCACCGGCTGCACGCTCGGCCAGGCACGACCTCTGGGGCTTGTCCGGCGGCACGGCCGGGCACACGCCAGGCTTTGCAGGGGAGGAGGAGCCGTGCCACCACCGGGGTGGCTGTGGGGAGGATGCAGGGTGGCTGTGGGGTGGCCGTGGGGCAGCCATGGGTAGTGCACCCGCTTGGGCAGGGGGATGAAGGTCTGGCGAGCCCGGCCCTGGGAGGAGGGATGGTGGGGCTGTACCTGTGTCCGGGGGAGTGCAGGCCAGCCCGCAGCCGGAGAAGCAGCACTTGCGGTTCCCAGGGCAGTCCCGGTCGTCGGTGCAGCGGTTGGGGCAGGCAGCGGTGCTCCTCTGAGCGTGCTTCCGCGGGCAGATGCCGGGTTTGGCTGGAGGGGATGGGAAGCTCGGAGCTCAGCGTGGAGCTAGCCTGACACCATGGCACCCACCTCTCCCCCACAGAGCGACGGGGTGCTGGCACTGCCAGCCTGCCTTGGGGACACCCAGGCCACCTTACCTGGCTCGGCACGCATGCAGCGGGCGCAGCAGCCGCGAGTGCAGCACTTCTCCCCGGGGCTGCATGCGGTATCATTGCGGCAGCTCATCCTGCAGCTCTCCCCACCGTTGCTGCCGGCACGGGGGCAGTAGCCTGGGCTCTCTGCAGAGGGAGATGCTCAGTGCAGCTGCATGCCCAGGGAGCAGGGCTCACACCGGGGGCACCCGACACGGTTATCGGCCCCCACCTGCATCCCACCCATCGCCCTGTCCCCATGCCGGCATCTCCTGGGGGGGACCGGCAGTACCTGTGGTGGGGAGGAGGCAGGTCCTGACCTGCCCGCTCTGGCAGCACTTCTCTGCGCCGGGACAGCTGTGGTCGGAGAGGCAGTACAGCCTGGGGGGGCGCGGGGGCTTGCTCCCCACCACCGGGCATTCTCCTGCTTTGCGGGGGGCAGGCAGGGCAGCAGGGTGCCAACGTCCCCGCAGGGCCCGGCGTGGTGCTGGGGTGACCGTGGGGACAGTGCCCTGGTCCCCAGCGCGGTGCGGTTGGGCTGGGGTGGGCGGCAGCTCCACAAACAGCACCAGGAGCACCAGGAGGAGGGTGCGCTCGCCCGGCATCATGCTGCTGCTGGAGAGCTGTGCTGCTGGGCCCGCCAACCGGGATTTAAACCCTGCTGGGGTGGGGGCCAGCTGAGCCGAGCTGCTCATTCCCACGGCACCATCGTATCAGGACCGTGGGAGCGCCGGGCACGAACAATCCAGCTTGGGGGAGACTCCCGGGGCAGCGCTGGGCTCGCGGCCCACGGTTGATGCATCCTCCACAGTGTGCCCTTTCCAGGTCACTGGTGACCCGCGAGCAGCCGGGCTGGGGGGACGGGCAGCACTCCTGGAGCCCCACTGCCTGTGCTCCCCAATGGCGAGCAGGGGCGGGACACAGAGGAGCAGTGTCCTCTCCCCAGTCCTCAGTGTCCACCTGGTCCAGTGCAAGGAGCATTGCCGGTCGCCTGCCGGCACACATGGAGCGAGGACGGCTGCTGCAGAGAGCCGTGGCACTGAGCTGGGGTGCTCCAGCCCGCACCCGCACCGCAGGGAGAAGGGGAACCGGCACTGGGCATCAGGCACGGGGCTCTGCCGGGTAGGGTGTGGGGCTCACTCTGCCCCAGGGCAGAGCTGTGCTCTGTCCCCTGCCAAAGGCATTGCCGGCCCCTCGAAGGCATGTGGGACTTCTTTCTCTGGTCCCAGGGGCTGGAGGAGGAGGGGAGTGGGCGCGGGAGGGATGGGGCACCAGGAGCTCTGCAGGGAGCAGAAGGTGCCAGGGAGAGCAGGGCAGGAGCAGGAGCATGGCCCAGCTCTGAGCGGGCAGGGGAGGGAGGGGGCAGGAGGCAGGGATGGTGCAGGCATGGGGCAGGCATGGGACAGGGATGGGGCAGGGATGGGGCAGGGGAATATGGGCTTCCCTGCCCACGGCTTCTTTGGGTTCCTGCCATGGGCTACATGCCACTACTGGGCTGGGAGCACAGAGGACAGGAGGTGGTTTGGGCGATGTTCGTGCCATGGCACATGTCAGCAGCTTCCCTGTCCCCCGGCCATTGCAGAGCAGAGAGCAGCTCCGCTTCAATGGGGCACAGATGTGGCTGCAACGCGATGGCCCCGCTCTGAGCACGTCTGCACACTGGTGGAGGAGGCAGCGTGCCGGGGGCAGCCCCAGATGTGGAGCCATGGCGCAGCCCAGGCTGTGGCTCCAGGGGATGGGGACCCTTGGAGATATGGTGCAGCCAGTCAGCGCTGGCGCTTGCGTGCAGCCAGGCAGCCCCAGTCCCGGCATCGGTGATCAGCGGCAGCTGTGGCGGGCAGGATGCGGCCGGGAGCGGGCAGAGCATCTGCCTGGCTGGGAGCGCAGCGGGACACAGAGGTGGCCATGAACACGGCAGGGAGAGGCTGCTTTATTGGTGAGAGTGCGGGGGGCTGTGGTGCACCCCGAGCAGGGGACCCCGGAGAGGAAGCTGAGGCTGAAGGCTCCGAGCCAGGAGCGCGGCTGGGCCAGGGGAGGACGGTGCGGGGCCGGGGCCTGGGCATGCAGGACTCGCATCAGGCAGCAGCTTCCCTGTGGCCGGGCTGGCAGGAGGCGGCTGTGCCTGCAAAGGGAGCAGAGAGATGTGAGTGGGACAGGCGCACCAGTGCCATGCCGTGGGTGCCGCGGGTTTTCTGGTGTCGGCGGGTGCCCAACTGACCTCAGTGGAGGGGCGTCACGCAGGAAACCTTGCCACAGCCGTTCCTGCAGCACTTCTGGCTCCCGGAGCAGTTGGAGTCCGTCTTGCACTGGTTCGTGCAGACGCCCAGCATGGGGATCCCTGGACTGACGGGCGGGCAGGTGCCGGGCTTCTCTGCAAAGGCAAAGGGACATGGCTTGAGACCCGCAGGCCCTGGCACAAGGAGCAGGGCCAGCCCTGCAGCTCCCAGAGCCCTGGGCACGGCCCTGGCCCCTGGCTGTGGTGAAGGAGAGACCCCCCATGCCAGCTGGCAGCTCCCCTGCCCTGCGGCTCTGCCTGTTGGCACTCCTGCCAGCCTGACCCGATGGGGACACAATGGGAAAGCCACATGGTGTGGTGGTCTCCCATGGTCCCCCATGCTCAGCCTCTCGCTCAGGGGTGCGTGGCCAGCACAGGATGCGCAGCCGTGGCACGCAGCCCCGCTGGCAGCCTTGGCTCCGCTTTCCCCCGCAGCTGCCACACATAGTCCCGGCTGTGCACTCGTGGTGTGTGGGCTCAGCTCAGGCCTGGGCGAGGGGCACACGTCCCCCAGACAGCCTGTGCCCTGTCTGCGTGGAGCCCCTGCCCTGCCATCCCTCTGCATGCCGCTGCCTGCCACCGGTGCTGGGCTCCTAGCTCTGCACCACGCCGTCCTCCGCTGCAGCGTAGCCAGCCCAGTTCTGTCCTTGCAGGCGGCAATGGAGGTACTGGAGCCTCTGGTTCACATCCACGTGTTTGCGGGTGGAGATCCCAAATCCTCTGCCTGCCTACCCAGGCTACTCTCTGGCAGGACCATTGAGGGGACCATACTGAGACATGTGGCTGTGGGGCTGTGTCCGGCACAGGGCCAGGGATGATGCCATTGGGAGACTCATCCCAGGTGCAGGGTCGGGAGGCAGGACAGTGCCCATGTCCCGGGCTGGTGGCTGCTCGTGACGAGGCTGAGCAGGCAACAAGGGCAGCGTAGACCCCTGCTCTCTGTACCTGCTCCAGCATCATTCGGAGGTGTCTGTTCAACCCCCACATCACCAGGAGGAGGAAGGGGTGAGCGTGGCCCCGGCAAGCCCAGGTGGAGGGTGCACTGTGCCGGGAGGTTACCCCACGGGAGCACACCCTGACCCCGCCGGGCTCCCCATGCAGCCCCTGATAACCGCGCTGCAGCCAGACACGCAATGGGCGCCCAGGCCCATGGCCGCTACCGCACCCCGGAGCACCAGTCCCACCGGCTGGGACGGGCTGTCAGCTCGCAGCAGTGGGTCCGGCTCCGGGCAGCGGGGCCAGGAGCAGGAGGGAGCGTTACCGTCGGGTTTCTGGCAGGCCTTGCCGCAGGCCGCCGGGCAGCACTTGAGGGTGCTCTCGCAGTCGCCATCCGACTGGCACCCCACCGTGCAGTTCACTGCTTCCGTCGTCGCCGGGTCCGGGCACACGCCGGCTTTCGCTGCAAGGCAAAGGTGGAGGGCGTGGGCTAGCACCGGGGCTGCCGGCCCCACGGCAGGCTGAGGGCTGCTGTCCCGAGACGGGAGATGCTGCCGCCAGTCGCAGGGCTGGGTCCAGGGATGCTGCTGGAGCCCAACCACACCGGGCACCGGCTGGCTCTCGGCCCCGGCCCCCACCCCATCAGGCCCTGGGGCTGGGAGTGATGCTGGCTGCTCGCCCGGGGCGTGCCGAGCCGAGCCGAGCCGAGCCGTGCCGTGCCGTGCCGTGCCGTGCCGAGACGTGCGCTCATACTCACTGGTGACATTCTGGGCGGATGCTGGAGGCAGCTCTGCCCAAAGAGCCAGGAGCCCCGCCAGGACGAGCACGCTGCGGGCCATGGGCATGGTGCGGGTGCCGGCGCTGCGCCTACGGGGCCGCCTGGCCGGCCTTTAAGCTCCTCTCCAGGTGGGGCCGGCGGGCGGGAGGGCTCGGCCTTCCGGGTGGCTCCCAAGGGCCGGGCAGGGCCAGGCTCCCCCTTCGTGCTTGCACAACCCGAGTATCAGGTATCTGCCGCTGCTGGCTGCCGACCAGGAAGGGGGAGCCTCGAAGAGACCGGGCGGCCATGCCGAAAACTTGCCCGGCAGGAACAGCAGCCGACCGCCACCGGCTGCAGCCCCCATGGGCCGCACGTCGGACCCCGGGCAGCCCCTGAGGCAGCCAAGGCACAAGGATGCCATGGCCCTGCGTGGGGCTCAGCTGCCAGAGGCCATGGGGATGCGGCTTGTACTGCCTGCGGGGAGCGCGGCAGCCACTCGGGACAGGGCACGGTCCGTGCCTGCCACCGCTCTCCCATGGTTGGGAGCTCAAGTGGAGCCCCCGGGCTGGGCCACTGATGCCCAGAGCCCGGGATAAGCCGGTGGCACGGGCTGGGGCTGCAGCTCAGCGGCGGCTGCCGCTCGCCCAGCTCCTGCTCCAGCCACTTGTTCTCCTCCAGCTTTCGCTCCTCGACTGAAGGGCCCTCCAGGCTGCCTGCGCCTCTGGGCAGGCGCCCGCCCCGGGGCTCCCCCGCACCTCCCCTGCAGCCTCGGGAGCTCCCTCTGCCCGACCACAGCCTCATCCCATGGCCCCTGCCGTCCTTGTGCAGCCTCCGACAGCCCCAGGGATGTGGCCTGGACCAGCCGGCAGCGCTGGTCAGACGAGTGGCTGGCGGGGAGCAAGCTGTCAGCGTGCTCTGGCTGCGTGCCCGATGCTCCAGGGCATGGCGGTGACAGGGGCTGTATGACCCCAGACCCCCTCAGCCTGGCGGCTGTCTGGGATACCCCTCCCACAGCACATGTGCTGCCCTCCGGCAGGCCGGGATGCTTCGCGGCGCCTGGCAGCATCGAGCTGGGGTTTGTTTGGATAGGCCCAGCTAGATAAGTGGCCCAGATGACCCGGCGTGGCTGCCCTGTTCTCATCAGTGTTTGCCGCTCCGTCAGTTCCCGTCTCCTCCGCAGGTGCTGTCGGTGGTGGCTTTAATTCCTGGGGGCTACAGACAGAGGGGGAGCAGCCCAGCACTCTGGTGGGGGAACCTGAGGACCCCAGCCCCTTTGCTCATGGCTCCCGGTTTGGGCTCAACACCTTGGGTTGTTTGGCTGCCGTCGTGACACAGATCCCTCTGTGCGGTGGCACTTCTGCCTGGCCGGTGCCGTGGGCTGGACCCCTCTGCTGGGAGGCAATCCCAGAGCATCCCAGCTCCCCGGGCCCCATCCGGGGCACAGTCGCAGGCTGAGCCTCTCCCGCGTGGAGAGGTGGGTGAGACCTGCCCTGTCTCCAGTGATGATGTGCCCTTGTCGCTGGCAGAGGCTCCAGGGGCAGCCCCAGCTCCGGGCTGGAGCATCCCACAGCCCCACATGGGCTGGGGGTGCTTGGAGCTGGGGACACACGGTCCCTGCCCTGAGTCACGAGCCAGTGTCTGCTCTGCCGGGATCCGTCTCCAGGTAATTTAACCCCACAGTCAACAATGCAGCACAGAGCGGAGTGGCAGTAAATCAGTAACTGTTTGCCTTTGCCTGCAGTTCCCTCCCCGCCGCGGGTGTTTATGCAGTAACAGGAGCCGGTGCGGATGGCCCAAGCCGCCTGCCCGGCCACCGCTCTGCTCTTCACCGCCGTTGGTAGTGGGAGCTGACGCGTGGGGATGGGGGACAGGCCTGGGGCAGTGGGGAGAGCAGCAGGGCAGTGGTGGGGAGAGCAGCAGGGCAGTCCTCATCCATGCACCCTCCGGGTGGGGGTGCTCGGTAGCTGGGTGCCAGGGAGCTGCCGGGGAGGCTGCCAGGACCTGGCCACGCTCAAGCTGGCCGGGATGCTCCTACTCTGCCCGTGTGGCTGGGGACAACACCTTGGGGAACTGGGCTGGGCTGGTGTTTCTAGCCCAGGGCCGATGCCAGGACTCCCTGAATAAAGGTCGCCGTGTTGCAGCCTGGTGGCCCCCATGCCAGGGCTGGGGCACGCTCCTCCGGTGGGTGGGGTGGGATGGGGGTGGTAACATGGCTGCTGCAGGCATGACCATCGGCTGGGCTGTGTCACCGCTACCCTCCAGGATGGAGGTAAGGGACCCACGCTGCCTGTGCTGTGCAGGGACAGAGCCCACCCGGACCCAGCGCCGGCATCCCTGGAGCAGCAGTGCTGCTGCTGGTCCAACGCTACCTACCCAGGGGTGCCCTCCCCGCTGCCAGGGCAGGGGCTGCCCCGGTGTCCCGCCGTGACTGAGCTGCTGCTCCAGCGCTGGCATTTGCCCTTGAGAGTTATTGCCCTGGTCTGACCCTGTAATTGCTCTGCCCCAACATGTGGGATGACCTTGGAGCTGACAGTGAGCAGCTGGAGCTGGGAGGCTGCGAGCGTGAATGCCAGCAGCCGGGCTGCACCGGAGCAGCTGGATGGGAGCAGATGGGAGCTCAGAAACAGGCTTGTGGCAGGAGACGAAGGGGAAACCGCAGAGGAAGGTGAGAGCTGCAGGGAGCAGCGTGGGCGTTGGCGGGTTTGCCCAAGGTTGTGCCTTGGCCCTGGCATGCCCGGCTGGCTGCCGAGTGGCCGATCCACTGGCCCTGCCGCCAGCACGTTCAGTCTGGCCAGAGCAGCTAAAGAGGGACTGAACGTGCTGGCGGCAGGGCCAGCAGCTGAGCCGGGCTCCAGCCCATGCAGTCGGCATTGCTTTCCGGGAGACAGAAATGCTTTGGCTCCCGTCCCTAATGCATGGCATTCGGGATGCTGCCGTCCCCATCCTGACTCTGCCAGGCGCTTCCTCGACAGAGGCTGAGGATGGCTGTGAGGAGCGCAGAACGCAGCCGCGGGCAGCCATCCCTGTGCCAAAGCACGTTCCAGGGGAGGATCCTGGCTGAGGAGATGGGATCAGCGGTCCCAAGCCCGACCCCCAAGGCTCTTCCCCGCAGCATCCCTGGGTGCCAGTGCCCACCACCACGAAGCCCGGTCATGCTGGCGGTCCCCAAGCCCCTCAGGTGACCGTGGCTCCTTCATGGCAGCAGGGAAAGTGCTGGAGGCACGTCTCCCTGCCTTCTGAGGGAGGGTAGTCAATGATTAAAAGGAGAGTGTTGCTGGGCCAGGCAAGGTGCCCCTGGAGCCAGCATGGAACGGGGAAGGCAGGGGACCACGATAGAGAGGGGCACCCCTTCCTCTGGGAGACAGTCGGCAGCTCAGGGTCCCGGTGCTGCGTGCATGGATTGATGCATGGGGAACTATTTGACACTTCTGGGGCCCAGCCGTCCACCCAGCTGTCAGCCGAGGGCCAGCGCACCCCGCGGGCAGGGCTCCCGTCGCACTGTTGCGTCCTGCTGCTGCCACCAAGCCCTCCCCGCCTACCCACACTGCCCACATGGCGCAGACCTCAGTGGCCCCTCTCCGTGCTACAGAGCCGGAGCCTCACGACTCAGTGGCAGTGTGTGGCTCAGGTCACCCCAGACCGTCATGGGGTGTCGTGAAGCCGAGGATGTGCCTGGGTCTGCGCCGGTGTGATCGGTCTTACCTGCTTGTCCCATGTGGGACCCCTGTCCTGAGCCAGCCCCGCAGCGCCCCGAGAGCCAGCCGGATGCAGCCGCCCGATGCCCCCCCAGCACTCACCGGTACTCCCAGCAGCCACAATGGCCGGCTGCAGCTGGGCACACAGGGCGAGGATGCCCACGAGCAAAATGCTGGCGGTCTTCATGGTGCTCCCCGTGGGTGCCAGATAGCCAGCGCAGGTCGGTGGGGGTTTATATCTGCGTGGGGCTGGGGAGGGGCCACCGCACACATAACCTTCGGGTACCGAAACTCTTGTTGCGCTTCACAGTTGCGCCCCAGGCAGTGACAGCCCCACGACGTGTTGTTGCCTGAGAAATCATTTACCACAGCCCCATTCCAGCCCTGGCAACCAGGCTACAGCCAGAGTGGGGACGTCAGCACCCAACAGCACCCTCCCTGGGGGAAAGGGAGACATGGGCCATGGGCCAGGGCCACCCCAGTGGCCATGGGGAGCCCAGAGGAAGGGCTTGGAGCTCTCCAGCTTGGGAAAGAGGGTACAGAAGGGACAAGGGGAAGCTTGTACTTTCAGAGTGGCTCAAAGGGTGCAGACGGGACTTTCTTCCCATGGCTGCAGGAGCTGGGGGTGCCGGGGGAGACCCACAGGCGAGGGGCAGAGGATAGGCGGTCTCCTCGCCGAGCTGTGGGACTCAATACTGCAGATGTGAAGCGCTGCCCAGGTGTGACAAGCGATTAGGTAAGTTTATGGGACAGGAACCCAGGGAGGACTGAACAGGAGGATGCTCCCCTGGGGTGCTCCCTCCAGGTGGGGGCGTCCTGGCAATGTGTCACGGGAGCATTCTGGGATGGAGCAGCTTGGGGGTCTGTCCCCAGCCATGTCTGCCCTGGAGACCAGGTGCCTGCCTGCCCTGGTCCCAGCCTGGTGCCCGCATCCTGATGTGTCTGCCTGTGGAGCCGCGGGTGACAGCTGGCTGTGTCCCCATGGGTGAGTGTGGCCTCAGGGGGAGCAGAGCGTGGGAAGCCTGTGAGACGTGCCAGGCTGGGCGCACCCGCTGCCTCACGCCGTGCACTGAGCACCATTCCTCTGCGGGGACAGACGGATGGCTGGGTGCCATCACGTCGGCTGGCTGCAGACGCGTCCCAGCAGATGGGTGCTCCAGCGGGGTCAGCACCGGGGCTGCCTTTCACCCCGCCGTGCACTGGGACCAGTGACAGGCGGCTCTAAATGGGATGGGGAAGCCCAAGGTTAACATTGCAGGGAGGTTGCAGAGAGCTCAGCGCAGCCAAGCGTGCGAAGGGTGACCGTGCTGAGGGTGAGGTGTGCTCCATGCCCGGGGGAACCCCGCGGCACTGCTGCTGCCGCGCCTCAAGACTCTGCCGAGAGAGGCGTTTGCTCCGGGCTCGCTGTCCCATGCGGTGCGAGGGCACAGCAGGGCTGCACGCATCCTCGCTGGGGGGGCACTGTGGCATCTCTCACTGCTGAATTGCAGCCGTGCTGGCACAGCTTGCCATGCCCTGACGAATGGCAAAAGGCACAGGCAGGTGCTGCTGGCAAGTCAGGCAGAAGCAGATTGGCTTTCTGGGTGCAGGGCTGGGGCTAGCAGGGCTGCAGCAAGGCATGGGGCTCAGCCCGTGGCTGTGGTGAGCAGAGAGGGGCAGGAACTGGGTTTTCGAGGGGCTGGTGGGAGGGGCTGGTCCTCTGCTGGAGATGGAGATGGGGAAAAAGACCTCAGCTAGGGTCCCAGTGTGTGGGGGAGGACGCTCCCGGCCTGGGGGTTTGTCACAAGGCCAGTCTGGCTGGAAACAGGCATCTTTGTGCTGAGGCCGACGTGACCTCTGCGGTCTCATATGGGGTTTTACAGCTCAACGATCGTATTTCCCTGCTTGGAAATTCCTGTTTGCGTCATCTTGGCTCCAAGTGGCCACATGCACTTGTTGCTACAGAAACTCCGGGTCTGAAATAAAGGGAACCTTTAGCAAGAAACCGGGGCTGTGAAAGCAGTCTTGTGCCCAGTTTATGTGCATGGTGTCCGCCTCAGTGACACCTTTGCCCCAACGTGGCATGTGCCGCAGTGCTGCGGTGGTGATCCGGGGAGTCACCAGCCTTTGGCTGGTGCTGACAGCTCCTTGCCGGGGGGGCTTCGGCCTCGTGCCCTCCTTTGCCCTGGTTGCCGCAGGCCACTTGTGCGTTACTGCGCATAGCTGTGTGCTGTTAATGATGTTCGAGTCCTGCTGGCACATGGCAGTGTGAGGCTTGGCGTGTCCTCCTGCCCCTGTGCCCCAACCACGGGGAACA
>JAHREF010049511.1:0-11260 GCA_033628625.1 Charadrius hiaticula | reverse complement strand
AGCGGGGCCCGACTCCGCCGGGTTCCGGGAGCCCCGTCCCCATCCCCGGAGGCGGGGACCGGTGCGGGGCCCTGCACCAGCCCGGACCGGGGCCGGGGCCCCCGGGCTGTACTTAAGGGGCGGCGGGCGGCGACGGGGGCAGCGCCATGAAGCGGGGACTGCTCCTACCGTTGCTGCTGCTGGTCCTCCCGGGCCACCCCGGCCACTGCCAGTCGGCCCCGGGGCACCGCCTGCCAGGTGAGCCCCGGCCCGGGGGTGCGCTTTGAGCCCGGCCCCGCTCCCCGCCACGGCCCCGGTGTCCCCTCGACCCACTGATGGAGGGGGATGTCACGGCCTCCGAGCTGGGACATCCCCGCCGGGACACCCTGCTCAGCCCCGCGGTCCCCGCTGCTGCGGAGCCCGCACCCGAGCGGTAGGGCTGGACCCCCCCGGGGGCCCGGGGATGTGCCCACCACCACCACCGGTCCGCCTCACCCGCCGGCAGCTCCGGCGGGCTCTGGAAGCGGCGGCTTCACCGGTGCCACTGCACCGCGACGTGTCCCCACTGCCGGGGCAGAGCAGGTCCCGGCACTGCCACCCCCGCCGAGGTGGGGGGCTCTGCCCAGGCTGGGGTGGGGGGCCCTGCCCGCTCACCGTAACCCCCCTCTGGCCGCCCTCCCAGGGAAGCCTGGCGAGTGTCCCCCGCCCAGAAGGATCCCCCTGGAGGCCTGCGACAACTTCTGCTCCTCCGATGATGACTGCCCGGGCGGCGAGCGCTGCTGCAGCACCGGCTGTGGACGGGAGTGCCAGCTCCCCATGGGAGGTGAGGGGGGGTCCCTTACCCACAGCATCCCTGAACGAGCCCGTGCTCTGCCCTCCAAGGGTGGGGGGACTGCAGCCCTGCCAGCCCCGACACCCTGTTCCTGGCACGTGGACGAGATGCATCGGGTCTGGGGTCTTTCAAGCTCAGCCGCTGCCTCTGGGGTGCATCACCCACAAGGGCCGGCACGGGTGGCCCCTGCACCCACCCCCTGCTCTCAGCCCTCTGGTGTAGGGAGACAGGGGGACAGGGCATCCCCTGCCCAACGATGTGGGGGAGGTGGGCACCTGGGGGTGGGCCAATCTGTGGGAGCGGGCAGGGGCTGGTGGGGCTCTGACCCTGCTGTCCACCCCCAGCAAAGCAGGGCTTCTGCCCACGGCCAGACCCTGACATGATGACCATCTGCCTGGTGGCGTGCAGCAGAGACAGCGACTGCCAAGGCAACGAGAAGTGCTGCAACATGGGCTGCCGCATCCACTGCACGTTGCCGGAGCCAGGTAAGGGCAGCCCGGGGAACTTGGTGGGAGGGGTGCCGCAGCCAGGACAGATCTCACCTGTGAGCTGGTCTCCTTTCCCACCCGCAGCCAACCCGGGCATCTGCCCCAAGAGAAAGGTGCTGCACACCTTTGCCCCCTGCAAAAGCTCCTGCAAAGATGACTCCGACTGTCCCCGCCACAAGAAGTGCTGCTTCACGGGCTGTGGCCTCGGCTGCCTGCCTCCGAAGAGAGGTACCGCGGCCCTGCTCCTGTCTGCTGGCTGGGACCACCAGCTGGGTCCTGCTGCCTCCAACGGCACCGTGTCCTTGGGTGACATCTGTCACCTCCCACCCGTGCCTGGCCCGTGCAGGGGACACTTCGGTCACTATGCCTACAACCCTGCCACGGGGACCTGCCAGCCGTTCACCTACAGCGGCTGCGGGGGGAACCCCAACAACTTCAAGACGATGGAGGAGTGCCAGCAGGTCTGCCAGAAACCGGGTGAGAAAAAGGGCTGGACTGGGCCAGATTGGGCTGGACTGGGCCAGACTGGGCTGCCCCTGCCCGGGCAGAGGTAGGGGCCAGGCAGGGGGTGGGTGTGCAGAGCTGCGCTGCCTGCAGATGGGCATCCGGACCCGGAGGGTCTGCTGTACCTCCCCACGGGGCAAGGGTGGACTCCCCGCGGCAAGGGAGAGTGGCAGCATCCCACATCGCCCCGGCACACGGTGTGCCTGGGCCTCGGCACGCGGCACGAGGGCCTCTGGGTGTTCATTCTGGGTGTTTTCAACCAGCTCACGGCTCTGTCCTGGGAACTGGTGTCACCTTTGGTCAGAACTAGGAAATAGTGTTAGTGATCATAATTTCTCAGCCCGATTGTTGAAGTAGGAAACCTGAGCACCTCGGTGCTCAGCAGACACGGGCTGGGGGAAAAGTCTGCCCTTGCACTTTGCCTTTCCACATCTCTGCTGAACACGTTTGGCACAGGGTGTCCATTTGGGAGAGGTGGCGGCTGGCGGAGCCGCGGTGACCCCCGCGGGGGGAGCGGGGGGATGGCACCCTGTGGGCACTGGCCTGATTGTGACACTCATTTCCGAGCGGAGCTGTGGGCAGTTGGGGCTGTTGGTGGTTGAGCAGTCGCTGTGGCTGCTCGCCTTCCCTGGCACAGCGGTTGTATCTCCATGCAACACCAGAACCATGATTGCTGCTCCCGGCTGTGCCACATCCTTGGGCGTGCGGGCAGGGGGACAGCGCCTGCCCAGGGCTCGGGGGCAGATGCTGGGGGGTGTGAAGGCACTGGGGGTGAGTGCAGCAGCCAGTCTGGGGCCAGCTCTGCTCCCCAGTGCCAGCACCCCACTGCCTCCCCCCGGCCCTGCCTGCACCCCCCTCCTCACCATCCCCTTTTGTCCCCCAGGGAGAGACAAGGAGTGACCCCCAAGGAGGAGGTGGCAGCGGGGCATAAGCCCCTCTGTGGGGCTTGTGGCCCAGGGGCCGGGGTCTGCGGCGGTGCTGGCCACTACGCTCTGCCCCATGCAATAAAGCCGCCAGGACGCCTGACTTGCAGCAGCCCAGTCTCCACTGTCTTACCTGACCCACGTCTGTGCGGTGCCAGTGGCTCCATGTGCTGCCCTGTGCCTTCCTGCTTCCCTTCCTGCGCTGGAGCTGCGAGCCCAGACCCTGGCTGAGCCCAGGGACCCCTTGCCCGGCACGCAGGGTGTGGGGCTAGCTCGTGGTGGCAGGTGGCTCCAACCAGCCCCTCGCTCCTGGCTCTCAGCCCAGCCCAGCAAGCAGCTGGTGTGGGGCAGTGGCATGGCTGCACAGAGCTGGGCAGCACCGACCCTGGTGTGAAATGTCCCTCCTGGGCATGTCCCCTTCCCTGGTCCGCAGTGGACCTGTGGGGACAGCCCCGTGGTGCTGCCCTGGTGCAGTGCCCTCATCTACTCGCTCCCAGCTCGGTCCCTGGGGAGAGCATGGCTGGGGGATGCAGGTGACACTGCTGTGCCATGGGTGGGACAGTCCTGCAAGCCAGAGACTGCAGGTCTTCCCCCAAAACACCTCCTGTCAGCGCTCATACTGTCTTATTAATTTGCTAATTAATAAGAGCCCAGAGAGGAGAGCGGGCTCTGGATGAGTGCGCTGCCTGCAGATGTTGGGGACATTCCCAGGAAGGCTGAGTGAGGGCACAGAGTGTCCCAGTGTGCTCCAGGACAGCGGCACCTCCACGGCCATCACGCAGCGGGGACCCTCGGGCTGTGCTCTGGGGGTGGACAGAGCAGGAGGGTTGGACTGGGTCCTCTGCGTTTGGTGCGGCAGCCGCTGGGCACAGGGGTGATGAATCACGGAGCAGCCGCAGGAGAGCCCTCGCTCCAGGCATCGCTCCGGGCATCACCAGGGAGCTGGTGCTGTACTGCCGGGTGATGCCCACCCACTCTGGCAGCGTCTCGGTGCCCCCAACCTCCCGGGGACAGGTCTGGGGGGCTGTGGGCGGGGGGGGAGGGGTGCCTCAGAGGTGGCGTTTGCTCGGGGCGAGCGGCAGCCGGACAGTGCGGTGCATAGTCCCTCCCCATGCACCGCTGGCTGTGGCTGCTGGCGAGCTCTGCAGGCAGAGACGGCGAGGAACTTGAAACAGAAGAGATGAAAACCTCCTGAAAGTGCCAATTTATTATTCAGCTCCCTCCCCACCTGCTCCCTCTCAGCCCTGAGTCGGCGCCACGGCTGCTGTTCGCTGCCGAGATGAAAGTCCCCGTGTGGAGCAGGCAGGGGGGGCGGCACCCCATCCCCAGCACCCTATCCCCCCGTCCTCAGCACCCCATGCCCAACACCCCAACCCCGGAGCTGGTGTGGGGCTGCGACCGCCACACGGGGAGCTCAGGCAGGGCCATGGTGTGTGACCCCAGGACCGTCCCCCAGCTCTGGGCGAGGAGGGTGCCCGGCACAGGCAGGGTGCTGCTCATGCCAGCTCCCCGTCCCCCACGATCCAGCTCTTGGGGGTTAACGCTACCGACTGCCTGAACGCGGCACAGAGGCTGCTGCTCCACACCAGCTCTAATAACTCCTATCCGTAACCGCCGGCCGTGGCGAGACCGAGAAGGCAGCGCGGGGGGGCTGGGGTGGGATGGCGCTGACTGCCCGCAGGCAGGCGGCAGCCCAGGCCCCGTGGCGCAGCCTGGCCGGCGACATGGCCGCGCATGGCGCGCCGGCTGGCGGCACGGGGAAGGCGGCCTCCCAAAATGGGGTTTTTATTACAGCCATACATCACCGCGGCGGCCTGATGCGGGCAGACGGCGGTGATTTTTCTTCATGGTTTACAGACAAATGAGGGGAAGGAAAATTGATGTGAACTTTGCTATAGTGAGAGGTCGGGCGCGGGCAGGGAGCTGGTTATGGATGAGCCAGGGGCTGCTGGGGCTACCTGCCCCCGGGCCCCTACCGGCCCCCTCCTCTGGGCCGGATGGATGGGAGCAGCGGGGGAACTGGGAGCATCGTGTCCAGCGTGGGGACCATACTGCTGCGCTGGGGGCTGGAGGAGGAGGAGGGTCTGGCTTCCCTGGCCCCCCATCGCCCGCAGCACGGCCCCGAGCGGGCGGCTGCACCCATCCCTTGTTGGAGGGATGCTCAGCTGTTTGGGGGCGGGGGGCAGGGGGGAGGACCACGTGGGCAGGGTTATTAATTCCAGCGGATATTCATTAGCACTGCAACTGCGGTTTGAATGTGCAGCATTGGGCGGGCTGCTGTCACTGGCTTCTGGCAAGATCTCGACTGCTTTAAAAACAATCAAAGTTGCCTCCAAACACCACGTTCCTGCCCAGTATAAGATAACGGTTAATACTCTCAAATAGTGACTATCAACTTCTCCATAAGGTCCACAAATATTAATATAATTCTAATTAGTTCCTTTAAATACATTGCCTAAATTAAGCATTTCCTTGGCAATAAATCAGCGGCCGTTTGGCACCCTGCTCACACCCATTAAGCAGATGACGAGCTCTCCCTGCCTGTCCCATGGCCAGTCCCTGCCTGGGACCAGCCGGGGGCTGTGCCATGTCCTGCCGATGTGAGCACTGGCAGTGCTCCCGCTTTGGGAGTTTCAAGCTTCGGGATGGGGAAAGGCGGGTGGGTTTTGGGGCTGGAGCAGTGTCATCCCTGCGGCTCCCCCTGCAGCATGGCACAGGTGGGCCGTTTTCAGGCTAAACCCTGGGGCTTGGCCAACGAACACCCCAGTGGGCTCCAGCGCCGTCGCTGATCCTGCACCCCAAGGAGGGCAGCTGGTGCTGCTGGTGGTATCTTGTTGAGTGACTGCGAGAGCGCAGTTTGAAAGCGCCTGATAAAATATCTCCTAAGGACCCCACAGTCACAGATATAAAAATAAACCAACCATTAGATTCAAAAGAGGAAAGGAAGCCCAGGCTCCACTGAAAAAGCAGAAAGTGCCCTGCGACCTTAATCAGGAGTAATATTGTTAATACATTTTTCCCCAGGAGCACCCAGATTTGCATTCCCAGCAATTTGCACAATAATGAGGCGAGCTGACCATGCCTCACCCCGGCAGCAATCACCTCCAAATCGATGGCACCGTGCCGGAGAGCTCGTCTGAAAGCTCGTTTGCTCCAGCTGCAGCGGTGCCACGTGTCCCCGCTGCCGCTCTGCCCCGGCCGCCCCGGCACGCCTGCAGCCCCGACACCGCAGGACAGGAAGGACCGGGAGCCTCGGGGGGCTGCAGGGCTGCAGGGAGCAGGAGCTGTGTGTACCCAGGAAAGCCCACCCACCTCCTTGGAGCCCAGCTGGGTGCTCCTCCCAGCCTTCTCCAGCCTTCATCCCCAGCTCTGAGTCTTCCTCCTGGGAGGTGGCAGCAGTGGCCTGGAACGGATGGCAGGAGGTGCCATCCTGCTCAGACCTCCCCCCTGAGATGGAGGAGTGAGAATCCCTTCAAAGGTGCCTGTGCGTGCACTTGGCAGGGTCAGCGTGTGCAAGGGTGAGCGTGAATGCGGGAGCATGAACGGGATGAGCGAGCGCAGGGTGAGTGTGGAGGCTGCAGGTTTTGGCGGGGAATGGACGCGGCGCACATCCTCCCCGCTCTCTGGCATTGGTGGTACTGGAAAAGAGCAAGTACCAAACTCATTTGCTTGAAGAGAAATTAATACGGTGTGAAGCCTGTAGTGGGTGATTTAAGAAGTGAATTTAAAATCTCAACACAAATAGATTTTTTTATAAGGTCAGAAGAAAGATTAAATGCTACAGACAAGCACAGCACTTGCCATTTCCAGCATCACTTTTACCATAAATATTTTGTGCTGGCGCCGTGTCCCCGCACTGCCCACGTGGGTCAGAACCCACTCGCCCCGAGCAGGGATGTCCCTGGGTAGGGCCCGAGCCCTGCTGCCACCCTGGCGAGACGTGCGCCCGCTGCTGGCTTCTCCTCCCGCCGCCCGGCAGGGACCAGGATTGATGGCAAGAGATTTGAAAGGCTCCAAATGTGGAGGTTATATCGCTGAGCCACCCCCATCCATCACGAGACGTTCATTATTAAGTAACACCCTGCACGCTGGGCTGATTTCACACCTTATCTGAACCCAGCAGCTGTGCCCTAAATCCTGAGCGCCGCGACTGTCTGGAGGAATTCGGCTGCCTGTGCTTAAAATTAGTGTTAGCATCTATCATTTCCCCACACCAAATGGCTTTTGTGTCGGCACTTGGCAGCGCTCATCCGTCACCGGGGCTCTGGGCTGCCCAGCTCCGTACCCTCTCTGTCACTGTCACAGGACCCCTCGTTGGCAAAATGTCACCCAAAGGACAAGTGCAACAGTTTGGCCTCTCCCTTCTGCCTGGGCTGGTGGTACTGCCGGTGGTGAGGGTGTCCTCCATCCCCTCGGGCACGGCGGGCACCAGCTCTGCTCCTGGCGGGGCTGTCCCCGTCCCTCCAGCCCCACCGCTGCTGGGCACATGGCTCAGGCACAGCCTGAAACCCCCACCCCGGCCACAGCGGCCCGCTGTGTCTCGTGGCGCTAGCCACAGCCACGTGGCCGGGCCCCTCCTGGCCACTGCTGCTGGCAGCAGCCGTCCCTGGCGAGGAGCTCCTGCCAGGCAGGTGATGCTGGAGCTGTCGGCGTGATGAAAAGCCTCCCGCAGCAATGCAGATAACATACAAGCACAGGTCAGGCGAGGCCCGTGTAGCCCATCCATCAGGCGCAGCAGCTACAGGCGCTCCCCGTGCCACCATCTGATGCACGTTATCCGGCACAAATGTGTTTCTTCCCCCAAGGTTAAACGGATGAGTGAGGTTCAGGCACTGACAGCTCCGCCTGCCCCGTGGAAGCGATAAACGAGCTGGAAGAACCGGACAGGGAAAAAAAAAAAAAAAAAGGTTTGCTTTCTGTCAAATGCTCCTTTTGATGGTGCTGGCACGAGGACGGCGGCAGCACGGAGATGGGTGCGAGGATGGGGATCCACTCCTGGCGGGGCCGCGGGGCAGCCGAGTTGGGCACCATCACAGCCATGTTGGGTGCCACCGTGTTCCCGACGGGGACAGATGGGCGAGAGCAAGGATTCGGTGAGATGCTGGAGCACCATGGTGGCAGGTGCTCGGCGCAGCCCCCTCGAGGCGTGCTGGGGCTGGCAGGGATGGGGTGGGACAGCAGCAAGCCAGCAATGTCCCCTCGCCATGGCTCCCGCAGGCAGCAAAGCCGGAGCTGCAGCCAGGCAGGGGCCGGTGCTGCCCTCTGCATCCCCAGGTCTGTCCCAGCTTGTGATGCCCACAGCCTGATCCTGCTGGGGACTGCACGCCCGCTTCGGGTGCCGGCAGCAGCCACGGCTGAGCCGCGGTGCCCCGGGGTGCATACCTGGGCGAGGGTCTGCCTCCCCACACGCTGTCCCCACCGGGCTGCCGCTGCCCTCGCTCAATGTCACACTTGGAGCCTGTCAACTTGAAAAAAGGTTTGCAGCCGATAAGCGATCGGGCTGTCAGCTGCGGCGTGCCGCTCGCTCGTGATTTACTGCAACGTCGCTAACGGAGCACAGATTTTTCTTAATCTAAATTGAAAACTACTCAAGTAGAAAAATAATTTCATTGCTTCATCTTGAAGGGGCGGGGGGAGAGGAAGGGGAAGAGCTGTGCCAGGGCAGGCAGGTCCAGGGCTGCCTGTGCCCCCCATGCCCTCTTGCAGCCCTGCACCCCGGCCGGGCCACCAGCCCCCGTCGCCTTGGGCAGCTCCTACACCGGGGACAAGCTGCAACTTCTTGGGCTCAGGCAGTAAAACTCTGCTTTGATGCCCCACACTTGAGCCTGGTGGGAGCTGCTGGCATGTGCCCAGGGGTGAGGTGGGCAGCAGGAGCTGCGTCCCCCACCCATGGGGCATGAGAAAGGCCTCGGAGCATCCCCGTGGGGACACAGGACAATGCCACAGCCCTGCAGCATCCTGAAGTAGCACCGGAGGTGGCATGGAGCTTCACTGTGCCACGGTGCTCACCGTGCCATGGTGGTGGTGCTTTGGGTCCTGTGTGCAATCCAGCCAGCAAAGCTGTGCACCCACGGCCCCACGCCAACACGGTGGGTCCACAGATGCTCCTGGGGCTCTGGGGCAAGCACCTGAGTGAGCCCTACATTTGGGATGGGACCATGTCAGCCACTTCAGTGGTTGGGGGCATTGTTCGTGGCAGTGTCATGGGGATGCTGGAGCAGCCATCGTCCTCACCACACAGTGCAGAGCTGGTGTGGGGGTCCCGGAGCATGGCTGTGCCAGTGTGGGGGTCCTGGAGCACAGCTGTGCTGGCTGGGGCTGGGGTCATCCTGTGCAGGAGCAGGATCTGGCCATTCTTCACTGGCCAGGAGCTGGTATGGGGTGTGGGGAGGGGGCACCCACCAGGGCTCAGCTCTGGGGTGGTGGGGCACTGTGCCGCAGGGCCCCGGTGCTGGTGGACACTGGTGCAGGCAGGGATACAGGCAGTAATTTGGAGTGCAACTGAATTCTGGGAGCATTTGCTGAGCTGGATAATAACGTGCCCAGTGAGCTGCATCCCAAGCACGCCGCCAAATTAAAGAAATTTTTTTCCCCTTTAATTTAAAAGTCACCGTTGGGAAATCTCTGTCGGCCTCAGCAGTGATTTCCCCCCAGGCTGCCTTTCTGGAGAAATCTTTAATTTTGATTGTCACACTTTGTGGAGTTTAACTCGGGGAAGCAGAGCCATAAATAAGGTGCCGCTCTGGCACTGAGGCTCCAGCAGTGCCGGGACAGCGAGTGGCACTGGCGTGGGAAGGAAAGAGGGAGCAGCATGGCTACAGCCATGGCCACCCCACCAGGGCTTGTAGACACCAGGGCTCGTAGATACCAGGGCTCGTAGACACCAGCCACCTTCTCCCCTTGCCCCTCTCCCCCTACCCACCCTCTCCTCTGCTCAGCCCGGCCCCTCCCAGCCTGATTTCACAGGTCAGCTGCCTTTAATTAGCTGGGTCCCATCCACCTGCCAAATGAATCGGCAGGTTCATGAAAATCTCATTAACCTTAACGCCACAGCTGGCTTCTCCCGCCGGCTCCTGCATCTCCTGGCCCCCACGGTGCTGGCCGGCTCAGCCAGTGCTCTGCCCTGGCACCCGGCACCCTGGGACCCCGGCGCTCCAGCACCCAGCACCCCGGGACCGTGGCCAGGAGCTGCGGCAGGCGTTACGCCAAACCCCTCCAGGCTGGGAAAGCAGCACCAGAGAGGGAGGACAAAGGCTGCAAGTTTTGCTCCGTACTGTCACCAGGGTGCCCGGCCCCTGCAGCCCCGGCTCAGCCGGCCGTGGGGTGGTGCCGTGGGGACAGAGCAGGCGTCGTGGCCAGCCTGCGGCCACCCCGGTGTCCCCACTGCCTCCAGCTTGGTGGAACTGGCGTGCAACCCTCCTGGGGCCTCAGGAGGGCATCGCCTGGCAGCTCCACCAGCAATTAAGAAACAGGGGAAGAAATGCAAGCACCTCCCTTTCAGTGCAGAGCTGGTGCAAGCTCCAGAAAGGTTACAGCCCATTTGCATTTTACCCTTCAGTAATTTCAACACTTACGGGTGCAATTAAGAGGCAAGCCTGGCGTTATGAAGCTATCAGCGCAGAGAGACCTGAATACTAACAAACTCTCGTGCGTGTTCCTATCCCGGGCCGTCCGATCTATCCGTGATAACACCGCAGTGATGCCAGCAGATTTCCACCGGCTGCAGTAATGGGCCTTGACTACATTAAATGCACATTTTTTTAAACTTGTCTGATCACCCAGCCCTCCCCAAGGCTTTTAGGTGATGGGCTCGGTGCTTGCTACAGACAGGGCACATACGGCTGCGGAGGGGAGCGGGCAGCCATTCCCCTTCTCCCACTTCGGTGGGACACTAGGCTCGGAGAACGGCCGTCTTCCCCTTTAAGCTTCATCCCAGTTTAATTGGATGGTTTTGAGCCCTGGCTCATGATTTCTGCAGCAATTTGGTCTGAGATTTCTTTCTTTCCCTCCATTATCCACTCTGATTAACTCAGCTGCACCTGTCAGCTTTTATTCGGCGGCGCGGGGAGCGCCTGCAAGAACCTGTTAAAATGCATGAGTTTTATCACAGCCACTCTTTTCTGGCCAGCGATGCTGAACTGGGAGGGAAGGGGCTGCAGGGAGCGGGGCTGCGGCGGGGGAGCCGTGGGCTGCAGGGGCCCCCGAGGTCGGGGCGCGGGTGCTGGGGGGGTGTCCAGCTGGGAGCTGGCCCAGACTGGTGGCCGTGGGGAGCCCACGGGGCGCAGGCAGGTGCAGGCAGGGCACTGCCATCACCCTCCGCTGCCAGGGTGCTTAGCGGCTGCAGCTTTTCCACTTTGCAAACGCTCATTTTACATTCCAGCTATAACTTGTTCCCTTTTTCTCATTTTAATAAAAACGAAAGCATCCGGAAACACTGCTGCACCCAAGAAAGAGCGAGATCTGACATAATTAAAAAGTGGCTTCAATCAGGCTGTTTTCCTAATGGTTTGTCATATCAGCCCCCCCCTGCTCTG
>JAHREF010049509.1:21566-32617 GCA_033628625.1 Charadrius hiaticula | reverse complement strand
GCTGCCCAGGCCGTTCTCCCTGCGCCAGCGAGGGCTGCGATCTCGTTACCGAGCTCTTTGACTTTGAGCATCTTAGAAACCTGCACTCGCTAATAAGACAAAAAGAATGACAGCAAATAAGCCCAGCCGCAGGAACATGGCCTTCTCATCCTGCATTTTTTATTCCCCCACGTTCTCCCCCTTCCCTCCTTTGCCAACGGATTGAAGCCACTGTAATAAAATTATTAAATAAAAAAAAAAAGCTGTAGCCCCCACCTCGATGCGGCAACCATGGAAACTGGATCAAGGGGACACCTGTACATTTCCATTCTGGGCTCCCGCTATTGGAATATACAGAGGAGCGCTAATTAAAAACCCAGCACGAGTGGCAGGCGGAGGGAAGGAGCTGGCCCCAGGAGAGGGGGCGCGTGGCTCGGAGGCACGCCAGCGCCGGTGGGCGCGGGGATGGGCCCCACCAGGTCTCCAGCGACCCTCAGATGCCATCCAACACTTCCATCTCCCTCCGGCTCGCAGGTGCCGAGCGGGCGCTCGCCAGCCACCAGCTGCAGCACTGGCGATGTGACACCATCCCCGTCCCCACCACAGCCCGTGGTGCCGAGGGGCCCTGGGGACCCCGTCCCATCCCTGGGGACGATGCCTGGCGGGGCAGGGCAGAGCCGGGCTGCAGGGCCAGCAGGTCAGCGTCTTTGCCCCATGCCAGGAGGAGTCACACTCCTGCGCCGCAGTGCCGGATCCTGGCAGGGCACAGGGGTGGCAGGGGGAAGGGAGTATCTCCAGCAGCGCCTGCTCCCATCCCCATCTGTGGGACGGCCCCGGGAGCCGCATCACCTTCCCCAGCGGCAGCGGCAGGCGCTTTCACGCCTGGTCCCCGCACGGCCGCAGGCGGGAGGGCAGTGGGCGGTGCGGGGGCGAAGCGAAGTGCGAGATCTCACACCTCCCACAGGGAGGGCGAAGGCTGCCGGGAGGATGCCAGCCTGCACCGCCAGCTGCCTCTCTCCGCCGGCACCGGCGCCAGCGCCGTGAGTGGCACTGCCTGCACGGCCCCAGCAGCTGCATGGGTCTCTGCCGACCCCGGCACCGGCCGGGCGGCACCTGCATCCCCCTCCTCGCCCTGGCCTTTGCCGGAGGGTGGCGGGGGCAGGCACGGGCGTCCCCACGCACAGCTCCTGGGCAGGAGCAGCAGGGATGGCGCTCAGGGGATGAGTAGGGACAGTGCCCTGGGACCAGGCGGGACAGTGCTCCGGGGCGTGCGGGATGCCCAAGGGCAGGGCTGCTCTCCATCCCCTGCCACGCACCGTGGGGCTTGTGCTTGGTTTTACGTTTTTCCCTGGGAGGAAGCTCTCCAATCTGGCACGTGAGCACTGAGGGGGAAAAGGCTGTGTTTAACCTGCAGGTTTATTTTTACCGACAGCAAACGGCAGAGCCTGGAACATTCCCCTGCTTGGAGTTAATTTTTGCTGAAGCTTAGTTTTAGTCATTGTTGTCTAAACCTGTCTCCTCCACATCTATCCCACAGAAAAGCTCCCGGAGCTCCGCCCCAGGATTTCAGTGGTCCCAGGGCCGGTGCCCAGTGCCTGCACCCGCTGGCCCGCGGGAAGGTCGGAGTAGCACCCGGCTCCTGACAGCAGAGACCCCCGACTGCGAGGAGAGCGGCCCCGATGCTGCTGCTGTGGCGTTGCCTGGGGCTGGTGGGTGGCGAAAGCTTTTCCTCTCATCAGAGCAGACATCGGGCTGTCACCTTCCTGCGGGAGGCGAGCAGAGTGCTGAAACCCTCTGATTGCTGATGGACGGGTCTCAAATCGCTCCCCATGTGTCCTTCCCAGCCTGAGCCAAGAGCCGAGCTGGCTCCCCCCGCATGGCCGTCGCCCACAAGGGCCGGGGACGGCTGGGGCAGGAGCGAGGGCTCTCCAGGCATCTGCGGGGTGATTTTCCCAGCAAGCTGCTCGTTTTCCCCGGCCGAGCTCTGGAGGATGACAGGGTACACTCAGCAGGAGACATTCCTCCCCCTCAGCCCCTCTCCACCCCTCAGGCCACCCCGAGGGCAGAAAGCCACCGCAACGTGCAGTGCTCCTGCAGCGCAACGGGGTCTGCGGCGACCCCAGCTCTGCCGCGGGGCTCTCGCTCCACCGACACGCACCCCCTGCGCTGGCAGCACCGGGTGCTCAAATGCACTGTGGCAGCCGAATCCGCAGCTCCCACTGAATGGGTCATCCAGCGGAGCTCCGGCATCGGGGGCTCGACTTGGGGGGGCAAGCGCAGGCATCGCCTGCTGCCTCTCCCTGCCCGCTGCCAGACCCGCAGCCGGCTCAACTTTGGGGAGAAGAAAATTCCTCGTTTCCATGGGAACCGGAGGAGGAAAGTTTCTGGGGCTGTGGCTGGGACTGTGCCAGCCTGTGGGGAGGCAGCGGGACCCCAGTGCCGCCATCTCCCCCCTCTGCTCTGGGGCAAGGCTGGTGCCCGGCCGCCAGCCCCGCTGCCCGCGCCCCAAGAGGTGCCCACCCCGGTGGGGGGTGCGCTGGGGCTCCTCGTCTCCCCCTCCCGTGCTGTGTCAGACGCGATCTGACATTTAGCTCTGCAGCTCGCTGCGTGGAGATGCAGCGATAGCTCTAATCTGCTTTTCTCCTCCTCGCGCTCTCCCCGGAGGCAAAAGCTGCTGCGGGCAGAGCAGGGGGGCTCCGGCAGCCCGGCGCAGAGAACGCCCACAGCACCGTGCTGAGGTTCCAGCGGTGTCCCGGCAGCACCGTGCCCTCCTCGCCGTGCCCACATCGGGCAGCAGACGGCTGATGGGGCCTGGATGCCCACAGCAGCAGAAATTCAGGGTGGTCTCAGAGCGCCCTGGGGCCCTCCTTCCTCCTCCCTCCACTCTCCCGGCGCCGGCTGTGCCCAGGACGAGCGGGCTGGTGGCAGCGAGGGCAGCAGCCGCCCAGCGAAGGGGCTGGGACACCTCCGAGCCGTGCCACCGACAGCGCAGCACCACGGGGGCACCGCGGCCCTGTGCTGCCCGGGGGGCTGCAGCTCCTCGGGGACATCCCGAAGGGGCTGCGAGGACAGAGGCACGGCAGTGCCACACACGTGGCCAACAGCCCCCAAGCCCAGAGGGCCGCGGCTGCTTGCCACCCTGCAAGCCGGCCCCACCACCCCACACCTCCGCACCCCCGTTCCCGGCTGCAGCCGCGGGGTGTCGGAGCCGCCCTGCCCTCCGGACGGAGACGCCCCGTGCAGCCCCATCTCCCTTCCCCAGTGTCTCAGCTCCAATTAGTGAGGCTCCTATTAATTTTTTCCGCTCAGCAGCTCACGTCAGTGTCAAACCGGCAGCGTGTGGTGCGGGAGGGAGCCCGAGCTGCCGGAGCGGCGGAGGGGAGATGAGGCACCGTTAACGAGCCCCGGGTGCTCGCGGGGATGAGCCCCAGCCCCACAGCCGCCCCAGAGCGGGAAGGAGCCCCGGGAGAGCGAATGCTCCCATCTGGCTCCACCACCCCGGTGTCCCCCCCTTTGCCGTGGGGTCCCACAGCTCCAGGTTGCAGGCGCATCCCAGCTCCCTCCTTTCCTGCAGCATTTGCCCCCGGGTGTTTGGGGCAGATTTGGGAGCCTGTCTCCAGCCCCCGTGCCGGGCCCTGGTGTGCACAGCGGTGCGAGGGCTCGGGCAGAGCCGGCACGATGCTGCCGCCGGCACAGCCCTTGGGGCCGGGGTCTGCAGCCGCAGCCCGGGGTCGGCAGGGGCAGAGTGTCCTCTGGGGGCTCCTGCAGCCGCAGGCGGGGGCCGGACCCCAGAGACTGCAGCAAGGGGCAGCGCTTGCTGCCCGGGCAGCACCACCCTCTACCCACTGCAGGTCCCACAGGGTGAGGCCAGGACACCTGAGACCCCCGAGATCCCCCCTCCCCGGCCCCCGGAGATTGCCTGGAGCAGGGGGTTAATGATGCATCCAGATGGAGCCGACCTTTCCACCTTTCCACCTTTCAGCTTCACCTGCGGCTCCCTTTTCCCTCCCATTATCTGCATGGATGCCTGTGGATTTAATTTCCATATTCATGGTGTTTTAATGACCCTGTAATATCTTTATGTTCTGCAATTAAATGTGGAATCCTTTTTTTTCCTTCTGCAGATTAGCATCTGCATAGGATCATTTGTGGCATTTGAGCAGAGGAAGGGAAGGCTGTGCAGGAGGGAGACGGGGTTAATTAAACTTCAGAGATCGGCAGGCTCTGCTGCCAAATGTCCTTCTTGCCAGTGGGACCAGTGGAGGGTGGGCAGGGAACGGCGCTGGGCTGCCTTACAGCCGGGATGGCCGGGCCGCCCTTCGTGGCAGCTCCGGTGGGCGTTGGAGTGGCTCCGAGTCGTGTGAGCACACACAAGCACGCATAGACACGCTTGCACACCCATGGCTCAAAATCTGCATCAAGATCCCCTCTGAGGGGTGCAAATCACAACTGAACCTCTGCTGGCGTCACCTCCGTGCAGGAGGGGCCCGTTCCCCATCCCACCCCCACGGGACCCCTCCCCAGCCCGCCTGGCGAGGCTCTCCACCATGCAGCGTGCTGTCTGTCCATCACCCAGCATGCAAAGGCGGACAGACAGACAGACGGCATTGGGGTGGAGACGTGCCACCAAGCCGGGCAGGGAGCTTGGGGCAGCCGGGGGCATGTGGGGGGCTGGAGGTGCCCCCCCATGCTCGCCAGCCCTGCGGCCCCCGCGCAGCCCAGGGCAGCCAGCCTGACATCAGGGCTCAGGAGAAGCCATTAGAGCTCCTATCGCTCCATCTCCATTCCCCGGAGCTAATGGACATCTCTGCCGCCTGCATCATTCCTCCCCCCCCCCCTCCCCGTGGTGGCGGTGGGATGGTAATTGGGTTTCAGCCCTGCAAGATGGATGGGGCTGAGCTGAGAGCGGCGCAGGGAGGAAGAGGAGGGCACAGAGGCAGCTCTGAGCAGGACAGACCCCCCTTGCCCTCCATCCGCCTCCTGCCCCTCTGCTTGGCCGTGGGATGCCGCCGGCCCCAGACCTTGTCAGAGACATCTCGTGTTGCCTTTGGGGGGCGGCTGGGGACAGGCAGGTCCCCGCAGCACGGCCGGCCATGGGCACCCCCGGGGAGAGGAGCTGGGGTTGTGTCCGGGGGGTCTCAGCTCCTCCCTGACGGAGGACGGTGACGGCAGGCAGCCCCAGTGCGCTCCATGGCTTTGTGCTGCCCCTCGCAGCCTCCCCCTCCTTCTCCCTCGGTCCTTTTGAAGCTGCAGCTGTGAACAAGATGTTTGCAAGGGTGAGGCGCAGGAGCGGCGTGTTTGGCGCATTGAATAAAGATGGGGCTGAAAAACACCTTCTCATGTGGCTGTTTGATGTGAAGGGCAGCGCTGAATTCATTAGGAGCGCTGCCAGGCGTGCTCCGCCACGGGAGCCTCAGCCGGTGCCCGGGCGGTTGGAGCAACAGGCGCTGACACCCCACGGACGTGACACCCCGTGCACCAGCACACGCTTGCATGTGGGCACGGCGGTGCACAGCGGCCGCACTGAGGCACACGTGGGTGCACGGGGCCCGAGCGGTGGGCAGTCATGCATGCTCCGCGTGCCGACCGGCCCCACGCGTCCCACCAAACCACAGCAGAGCACGCAGCCATGGAGAACGCAGCGCCTGCACAAACCCAGCAGATAACCCGCATGTGCCGGGGCCCTTGTCCACCCCACAGCCCCCCATCCCTCCGGGGGCCCTCACGCTCCCCCCGTCTGCCTGGCGCTGGATGCCAGATGTACGTCAGGACGGAGGGGCGCGCGGTGCAGGGCGGCCGCGGGAGACGTGCGGGACGGTGGCCCTGCACCCCTCTAGTCCCGCCACCACTGCATCCCGCAGCTCCAGAAGGATGCAGCGTTTTGTCATCCTGCAGGGCTGACAGGCACCAGAATTAATGAGTTCCTCATCAGCTCTGCTTCATTTAGCTCCCTCCTGGAGTCACCAGCTCGGGGTGGCACACACACACGCAGCCCCCCAAGCAGCATCTGAGGCCGCTCCTTGGCAGCGGGGCGAGGGGGGGATGTTAGCGGGGGGTGCCCGGGAACACGTGTGTGTGCATGCACAGGTACACACGTGTGTGCGCGGGCCGAGGGCTGGCAGAGACAGACCCAGGGCTGGAAGGGGGGCAAACCCCCCAGCTGGGGGGACAGGGGGTTCCTGGGGCCGCACTGCCCCATGGCACAGGGGACACATGGACCCAAGCCCAGGCAAGGGTGGCCTCCGTGCACCCCTCATCAAGGCTGGAAGGAAGAACCTGCTTTTAATTACCCGACACCGGCAAGAAACACTTGTGGGCAGTGCTAGCGAGGGCACAGGGAAGGGAGAGCATCCTCTGCTGATTACAGCGTTTTAATTCCGTGATCAGCCCCAGGCACCGAGGGGCTGCTCTGGAGAGCAGGTGAGGCCGGGCAGCCCACAACGGGGCACCTGCAGAGCTTTTTTAAGGCCCTTACGAAAGGGGCTACTTCTGTGCCGTGGCCACGTACCGGCTGGAGCGGGCAGTGGGGTCAGAGGGGCGCAGGCAGCCCTGTCCCCGTGCCTCCCCAGGCCGGGGCTTCATCTGCTCTGTGCAACAGCAGGATGCAATGCTGCAGGGCAGGAGGGATAACCAGGAGGACTTTGTACTGTCTTGTCCTTGTCGGCATGGTTTGCATTTCTTATCAGGCTTCTCCCACACCTCCTTTCTCCAGGACAGTCTGGGGTCAGCCTGCTCAGAGAGCCCGGGCAGGGCCATGCCTTTGGCTGTAGGGGAGTGATGCTGGTGGGAGTGAAACCAAAGCAGGGGTTTAGGTGGCGGTGGATGCCTCTGCGTCCGTTGGTGTACACACTAGCATGTTTTTTTTTTCTTCTCTGTTTTTCTTTGCAAGCAGCAGTTATAGTTGTTATTTACACAGCACTTCAATGCAGGCAATAAGGTAGGGAAATCATGGGACAGGAACTCACCCAAATATAGGAACTTCATTGGATGTGGGATCAATCCCACCAGCACCAAAGCAAAGGGTCTGTCGGGGAGGCTGCAGTCTGGGAGGGTCAAGAGGGTATCGCATGATCCGCCAGCGAGCTGACAGCGTGTCCCTCTGTTGTTGCCGGAGAAGCTTCATGCAGCTTTGCCATTCCCCTTGGCTCTAATTCTGGCCGTTATCACACCAGCCGAGTCTGCTGGCAAAAAGAAAACATGCTGTGTCTGTTCTCTTGGTGCTGGCCTTTTCAGAAAGTCGACATCTTGAAAGGATTTACCATCCCACGGCTGGTTTATTTGGCAGACCGTGCCGATGCGAAGGCTGCATAACTGCAAACCCTTGACTCCACTGACAAGTTACATCGTCCTGCCCGCACCTGCGATGCCATCCCGTATTCCAGCACGTGGGATGGCAGCCTGGGTATTACCTGACTTGCAGGACTAAACCCAACTGCGTAAGCCCGGCAGCTGCACTGAGTTTCCCACTCCCATGGCAACGTCATAAAATCAATAGTTTGTCAAGAGGGCATTGAAGGTGAATGTAGAAAGTTATAGATTATTGCAAGAGGGAGGGAAGAGGAAATAGTGTCCATTTGGGATGCGAATGCAGGCACGGTAATTCCAGAAGCCGTGAGCAGTGAGGCTCCAGCATTGCGGTCTTTCCAAGACCTCACAACTGTCAGAAAGACGAATTTTTGAATTGGACCAGGCTGCTGTGACAGGGCTGTGGTATTGTCAACTCTGAGAAGGGTAAGGTCAGTAATAACTGGATTGGACGTTACAGGGACGTTCCCCACAGGAAGCTCATCACTGCAATGCAGTTAAGAGCCAATGTCTACCCCACAAGAGAATCGTTAGCACGGGGTCAGCCGGAATCCCAAGTTAAGACCTGTCGGTGTTGTCATGCTGAGAGGGAGACTTGCTCGCGCATAATCGTGTGCTGCCCTGAGGTGCAAGACGCCAGGAGCAAAAGGCGCCGAGTGTGTGATCCGAGGGCTGAGGAAGCTCAAAAGGGAGAACGGTCTGTGTTTAATGAGCCACTCCCATGGGACCACCGAGACGAGTGCCGAAAGCCTGGCTGAACATTTGGGAAGGGTTCTCAGGCACTGGTGGTTGATATAACCATCAGGTACAAAAGTATCTACTCACATCTGTAGATATTGCACGCATTTTTGTGAGCCCCACGGAGACATTCTATAATAAAGTATTTTGACTGTAAATAAACTATATTTGTGGGTTGTGAAGTCAGGAGGGAGGGAGGGAGGAAGGATAATAGGTAGAAGAAGGGAACCCTATAGCCACGGCGCCTCACCTTAACCCCCCATCCCATCACTGGCCTTACTCGGGCGGACAGGCTGCCTTAGCTAACCTGGAAAAGGACAGTGTAAATTGTATGTGTTCAATAAATAGCTGACAGCACCAAGAAACCAGCACGTTTTAGAAGTATAAACACTTGTCTGAAAACCTAAACTAGTATGTTATTTGCGAGTAGCATAGCTCCATCTAGCATTCATGAAAACGGATGCTTCTCTAAAGCTTAATTCATAACTATTTTGTTAAGTGTTATAAACTGTCCTTCTGTCTGTTAACAGCCACAGCCAACAGGAATCCGAGTGTTTCTTTATAGTCAAAGCTTGTACATACAGCTCTGTCGCCTCCTCCGCATTTAGACCATCCTTCACTCTGCAGATGTCTGCCTCATGGCAGGACACATCCGGACACAAACCTCTGCTTTCCCTGGGCAGGGGTCAGTCCTTTCCCAATACTGATATAATTTTTTTTTCCTGTCAAAATTGCATTTTGAGCCCATGTAAACTCTTCTATATCTACAACCCCTTGTGGCTAAACACCCCATTGCTGAACTGTGAAAAAGTATTTGCTGTTTGTCTCGGGGCTGTAAAGCTTTTCCAAGAAGCAGCACTGCTTACCGGGTAGAGTACAGGCGGAGGAGAGAAAGGAGGGCAAGACCTAGGTTCCCCCCAGTTTTGCAGCCAAATCGACCCTGGATTCAGCCAAAGCCACTTCACCCTTCTATGTTTTGTCATCTTTGTCCACAGAGCAGTGGTTTTAAACCAGAGTGCTTTTGGAGTATCATGACTAATCACTTGCAAGCACCTGGAGAGTCTAAGCCACCCTCTCTTCCAATGCCCTTCAGGTTTTTTAAAGGCCTTTGAAAATTTCAAAATACTGAACGTCAGGTGCTAAAATCTCTGAGTTACTGTGCTGATGCGGGGCTGCCTTTGCGCACACACTAACTGTTCTGCAGCCCGCCACCACAAACAGTGCTGTCTGCGGAGCCCGGTGCTGGCTGCAGGATGGAGAATCACTGCATCTGGTAATTCTGAGGACAGAAATTAACATACTAGGAAATGGAAGTGTCTACTGAAAAGAGTTTCACCACTCCCTCAGGGAAGCGCAGCCGCTTGGAGAGACTCAGCCTGGCAGTTGTCACTGCAATCATTAAACGGAGCAGCAGAAGTTGGCACAAATGCTGCTCCGGGTCAGTAGAGCTGAGCTCCTGGCACGGCACTCAAATAATGAGTAGAGCTGGGCAATTGTCATGAAGAATTAAATTTTCCGCAATGAGTCCTTCCCTCCAAATGTTTGGGAGGGAGAAGCTTGCTCTGCGAGGCCAAGGGAGAGCTCATATCAACGTGTGAACAGGAGTTCACCTTGCAGCCTGCCCTGCGCAGCCGCACTGCGGCCTCTGCGGGTTTGGGTACCGAGCGCTTGTGGGACGGGCACAGCCATTTGGGGGTAACCAGTCCCATGGGCCACCTGAACCGCTTCCCAGATCACGCTGGGTAGGCAGCCGACCAGCAAGACGGCTTGACCCCAGGCCCAGGCTTTTCTGCTTTTTGTGGTGACAAAACACCTGGACGCACTGTTGGGAGCAAGGCAGGAAGCAGCATTTCTTTTGAAATTTCTCAGAAAGTTAGAGACAATGTTACTTTTTTAATTGAATAAACAGCATTTGCAATTTGTTAGTCCTTTGAGAAGAGCTCGACAGCTCTGTGCGAGGGAATAAAGGCCTGTTCAAGTGCTCTGGTTCTCAGCTCAAGGGCCACCACCACTTCAGAAGCACTTGATAACACTTTGCTTCCTGAGCTCAAAAGTGTGAGCGAAACCCAACGCAGAGCAAATTGCCAGGGTGCCGGGTGCGGAGGCTGCTGCTAATGACTGAGCACTGAGAAAGCCTCCGCGGGCACAGCGCTGTGGCTGGATCGCTGCTGTCAGAGGCAGATCTGGTCACAGCCTGAGAGGCATCGGCTGAACAATGATTTACTGCACTTGACGACACTAAGCTGAGTGGCGCGGTCAACACGTTTGATGTGGGAGACCTCGGCTGGTCCGAGGGATCAAAATACAAGTTTAACACTGACCGTGAACAGATACCCATGTACCCTTGAGGAGACAGAAGAATCCTGAGAAGATCCGAGCAAACAAGATAAGGGGTGGCAAACATCCTGGCTTTTCCCAGAGCATGAACAGCGCGTGATCAACAAATGTATTGGCTGAATGGTGTGTGATGTGAGAGTGGATTGGGCAAAAGTAGAATGTTAGAATATATGCACAGATAAGCAACCAGCTAAGAGGATATAAAAGAGCACTGCTTGTAAAATAAAGGAGAACGAGAACGATTGCTGTAACTGGATATTGAGTGTCGTGTCCGTCTCTACAACGACAGTTTGAGGGATGGGACATCATCCAGAGGGACCTGGACAATCCGGATAACTGGATCCCTGTGAACCTCATAGACTCAACAAGGCCAAGTGCAGGGTCCCACACCTGGGTCGGGACAACCCCCGGTATCCATACAGGCTGGAGATGAAGGGATGGAGAGCAGCCCTGAGGAGAAGGACTTTGGGGTACTGGGGGATAAAAAGCTGGACATGATCCGGCAATGTGCGCTCACAGCCCAGAAAGCCAACCATATCCCGGGCTGCATCCCCAGCAGGGTGGCCAGCAGGGCAAGGGGGGGATTGTGCCCCTCTGCTGCGCTCTGGGGAGACCCCCCTGCAGTGCTGCCTCCAGCTCGGGGGGTCCCAACAGCAGAAGGACACGGAGCTGTTGGAGCGGGGCCAGAGGAG
>JAHREF010049509.1:0-11739 GCA_033628625.1 Charadrius hiaticula | reverse complement strand
CTCTCCCAGCCTGTCCTCCCAGCAGAGGGGCTCCAGCCCTCCCAGCATCTCCGGGGCCTCCTCTGGCCCCGCTCCAACAGCTCCGTGTCCTTCTGCTGTTGGGACCCCCCGAGCTGGAGGCAGCACTGCAGGGGGGTCTCCCCAGAGCGCAGCAGAGGGGCAGAGTCTCCTCCCTCGATCAGTGCTCTCAGCCTTCTGTATTGAAGACCACAGATTTAGTGAGCGTTTTCCATAACCTGTAGGTTTGCATCAGTGTGAAATGAAAGGAAACTGATAGTAAATTCCGATGGGGGTCTTTTATGCCCTGTATGTAGTGCCTCTGATCTGATTTTAGTGATTCTACAGGGCGGAAGAATCAGTTCCTTTGTCTGTAGAAATGAGTTAAGTACCGAGGGTGCTAATGAAATGAAATAATAGTAATATGAATAGAAAAATCTCAATATTTCTAGGTTTTGGTTTTTTTAATTGCAGAGTCTTTCTTCTTGCTTTCCTCTGTGCTGCTATTTTACTTAAACATCTCTCTGCATTGTTGTGTGCCATGTTCTCATGGGCTAAGAGCTTTGAAAGCCAAAAGGGGCAAGAATCACTTAGTGATGCAGTGTGCTCCTGCTATTCCGTGTGGGTGGAGCAGCTCATGGAAGAGCACTACAAGCTATCACAGGGGAGGGACAGCCTTGCAGCTACTTAGGTTAGTGTCTGGGACAGGGAGAGGGTCCTGAGACTAGGCCAGGGTCGTAGCACAAAGCTGCCTTCGCCTCCCACTCCATTTGTTTACTGTGTGCTGGAAAAGACACCTTAGAACCTAGGGGGTTTTAGTTGCCAAGATTAATGAATTGAAGCAAAAATCTTTGAGAAACATGGTAACAAAAACCCTGTCAACCACCCCTTCTGAAGAAGTGGAAGCAAGCTGAGCCTGTGCTTAGGGCTCTAAAAGAGGTATAAAGAGTATTAAGCTTTTCTCGGGAGGGAAAATGCAGTACCTTCACAGAGATGGTTTCTTCTGTAGCGCGAGGTTGGATTACCAAGCAAAGATTTCCTCCCTCCTTCTGTCTCTCCCATGCAGACGATTTCTCAAAAGCAGTAGAATTCTTTGATTAGCTTATTTCAGTGCTTTTTCTGTTAGCCTATGAGAATGAAGATCAGCTGCTTTGGGACCCAAACATACTCCCCGAGAGAGAGGTTGAAGAGTTCCTGTATCGCGCAGTGAAGCGGCACTGGGAGGAGCTGTCTAGCAGCAGCCTGCCAGAAGGAGAGACGGTGAAGGACAATGAACAGGTAAATGTGGGGGCTTCTTGCAGCCCACAGATACTCTAATGGTGCTGGCGTAGTATTGCAACGATTCCTACAGAGATTCTGACTGAGAGACCCGCTTAAAAGGGAATGGGACCTAACTCCTGTGATTCTCGCTTCCTGGATAAGTGAGGGTGTGCTGCTCGGCTGCAGTCTCGGGAGGGTGTTCACCCTCCTGTTGGAAGACTGGAAAAGGCCATAGTGGATCAGACCACAGACCTGTCTAGCTTAGTACTTCTCTTCCAACGCAGTAACAGAGGTTTGCGGAAAGCATATAACAGACTGGCCAAGTAGGGAACGGGTACTGTTTTTGACTGTATTTTCCCAGTATCCCAAACTGTCTGAGCCAGAGCTTGCAGCAGGAACATCCTTTTGGGTCTGTCCTCTATAGCATTGTCTAATTTTTCTTTGAAGCCGGCAGAAGATCAAACGTTTGGCTAAGAAGTTTCAGAGCAGTTGTGTTTCCTCTAAGCTAGCTGGGTTAGATTCTCACAGTAAGTTTGCAGGAACACAGAGGCACATCTGTAATCTGTAGAGCTGCTGGTAGAACTGCATCTTTTCAGTCCTGTGGTTTGTTACCCAGTGCCTTGAAAAGTGGAGTAATCTATGCTGACGGTCAAGCTGGGGTTAATGGCAAAGTGGCTTCTGAGGAAAATTAAGTTTTATGAGACAAACGTGAGTCATGAGCAAATTGGTTTGTGGTGCATTGCTCAGGTACGTGCTGTCAGTAATTTTCTTCTGTTTCTTAGGCTTTGTATGAACTGGTTAAATGCAACTTCAATGCAGAAGAGGCACTGCGGAGATTACGGTTCAACGTGAAGGTTATCAGAGGTGAGAACCCCCCATATTTGGGTTTTACCCCAAACATCAAGGCACATGTAACTCTTTCTAGATTCTGTACATCTCCAATTCCTCTTTCTTTCTGCTATAGATGAGCTTTGTGCCTGGAGTGAGGAAGAATGTAGAAATTTTGAACATGGCTTCAGGGTCCATGGGAAAAACTTCCATCTTATCCAAGCAAACAAGGTAAAGACACTCACCCCTGCATCCCACGAAGACGAAGGGAAGGAGGCATGCGCATTTGCACCAGAGGTCCGTTGTGAGCCTCGGCTAATGCAGGAAGTTCAGGACTGCCGAGTTCCGATCCCAGGCTTTGTGTTGACTCATGCTAGCAGGTGATGGGCTGTTCACTGCCCTGCTCTGCCTTATTTTCCAGGTGGGAGAAGTCACAAACAACACTGACCTGCATGAGTGATGTCAGTTAATTACTGATTAGCCCTTTCTGGAGTCTCAAAAGTTCTTTCCAAACTCTCAGCCCTTGCAGTACTTCTGTGAATGAGTGAGTTGAGCATGTGGATGTTTTGTAAAGTCCCCTGGGGTCCTCTAGAATGAAAGATGCTGTTGTAGGGAGAGCTGGGCCCCAGGACATATGCTGCTGTGCTGGGAGTTGGCAGAACCAGAGAGTCCAGTTCTACCGCTGATTAATTGTGGGCATGTTGATGCTGGCCAGTGAAAATGGATGCAGGTTTGCTCTCTTGATGTTAAGTGTGCTACTGGAAGCGCAGGAAAGTCCTGCACGAATGTACCATGTGTGAACCCACACTGGGGTCTGCAAGAACAATTGTGCACTGTGGGGAGTTGTTTCTCTGGCCAATAACCACCTTGGCAATCTCAGTATGTGCTTCTGTTCTGCAGCATAGACGTGTCCATAGCAATATAAATTACTGTAATGCACTTCATTTTCTTTGCTGATTAAATGGGAGAATAGTTGCTCCATAAGATACATCTTGATGCATGTCTTTCTGACTATGATATTTCTTCTCAGGTCCGCACCCGGTCGGTGGGCGAGTGTGTGGAGTATTACTACATGTGGAAAAAATCAGAGCGCTATGACTACTTCACTCAGCAGACTCGTTTAGGAAGGAAGAAGTACGTCCTCCACCCTGGAGCCACGTGCGTGGAATATTCTCACACTAAAATTAGTAATATTAACCTCCCAGTGAAGGTTCCTGCTGCAAAGCACCTGCACTTAAAAGACTGCACTTTTTCTGCTCTAGGTTTCTTGGGTGGGAGCATGGAGGGTTGCAGTGGATATTCTCAGAACATAAGCCCTGTTAGTGTGGGGAGGGAAGATAAAGCACTTATTTGCTTGGATGTGGACTTTCTTGTGTCAGAAAATACTGTTTTGTTTCAGACAAATGCATTCACAAAAATTAAGGCTAGGGTCAGGGATTCGGAGATGATCTCAGGAAATAACTCAGTTCAGTGAGGTTTTGGGAAGGGAGCATTTTAAGTTTAAAAACTACACTATTTCTGGTAGTTTGGAACCTGAATCAATTTCTTTCCCTGCTGCCACCCTTTGAGGCAAATTCTTCACTTTGAAATGTATGCTAATTACAGAAAATACTTCTCAAAAAGGTTGAAACTAAAATATTTTAAAAGGTCAAAATGAAATATTTAAGTTGAATCAATTAAAAACATTAGATGAATTATTAGATATTTTATTACTATTATTATTGAGATGCAAGACAGGAAAATACCTGAAATCTCAAATCCCCCAGGGTGGGAAAATGTTTCCTCATCGCTTGCTCTTTGCTGGCACACTAACATTGTCACAACCCACTTCAGTCACTGTGTGAAGCTGGCTGTTCCCTGGGGAGAGCATTTGACCGTTTATTTCGTTATGGAAGGGGCTGAGGCTGAGGGAGAGCTGGGGACAGAGCTCTTTGTTTTGGAAAGATACAGAGCCCGTTCCAGTTCATCGTGGGCTGGTCTTAGCCACGCTGAGTTAACTGCAGTTGCCTCAGTGCAGAGTCTAAATTGGGCTCTGCAGACCAAGAAGGGATGGACATTCATTCTAGCGAGGTCTCTACAGTCCTGTTGCTTTATTTGTTAATGGATTTTAATCCATCACCGTTTTCCCTGCCTGCATCTCTCTGCTTAACAGGTGGTGGCAGTGCTATCTGTCTTTCCCCACAGGGATTACACTGACAATGACTTGGATGGGGGTGAAGTAGAAAACACCAGTCGTTCTCGGAGCTCCCCCCCAATTCCCTCTGCAACTAGCTGCCTGGATTCTCACTTTGGTCAAGATCAGCTAGCAATAGAGAGCACAGGTAACTTCCTTTTCTTCTCTCTGCCATGGGGATGACTTGTCTCCCTCGCCCTGCAGCACAGACCCTCCTTTGCCTTTCTCCTGTTGCCATTATCCAGCTATTCTTCTCCCCGCGCCTTGCCTGCATGCTTACTTTGCCCTGGGCAGATTTTGGTGTGAGCAAAGGAGACTTGTCTGCCTCTACATTGACAAGTAGTGACTTACAAAGAGTTGTTCCTGCTTTGGGCTTGGAGGAGTGGCCTAAGTCATTCTCAAACCTAAAAGATTTGCACTAACTTCAGGCACCTAAGTTAGGTGCTTCCGATGCACTAACACACAGACGCACTAGACATGAGCTGATTTAAGGCACCAGAAGTCAGGCTGTACCTGCAAACCGCTTTCAGAGTGGGCTGGCTGTGAGAAGTCTCGCAGGGAGCCTGAAGGGGGTTCATTCCCTCACCATCCTACCGCAGATGAGGGCTTTGTGTGGGCACATCCCAGGGGCTGTTGGCATGAGGGGATACGACTTCGAATTTGGCTTATCTTGGAGCGTCTCTGCAAGATTTCCTTTAATTTCCATAGAAACACTGATGGCCTCCCATCTGCTCTCTGCATCTTGCCTTTCTTTGGTACATGCTGGCAGGGATCTTGGTTGCTACAATAAAGAAACATTTGTGCCATCAAACAAATACTGTTGTGATCAGGTGGGATTGAACTGTTTTTTGTATGTTACGGGCTCACTCTGGCTTTCTTTCACTTGCTGTCCCCCACCCTTTCTTCCTCCCTGTCTGTCCATCTCCCACGTTTCCCTCCTTTGCGGTGTGCAGAGCCCCTGAGCGTGGAGAGCACAGCCTGCAGCCTGGGCAGCATGAGTGAATCGGGGCAGGGCTATGAGTGCAGTACTCCTTCGGAGACGAATTGTTCCTTTGACCCCACGGAGGAGACGTCCTCAGGCACCATCTCGGCTTCCTGCACGCGACATACTGTCAGCCCCTCAGAATCGGGGCTCTATGCTTTGCCGCCAGCAGGACCAGGACTAGCAGAGAAGCAGGAGACGTTGCAGAGCTCTGGGGAGACGATAACCATGGACTTCACTCTCCCTGCAGACATTAATGAGGGTTTGCCTTTAGTTGCTGGCGCTGTGGATTTGGACAGAGACCCAGAGGCAGTGGTGGCCCCCGCGCAAGTGTCCTTATCGGTCACAGATTTTGGCCTCATTGGCATCGGAGATGTAAATAGTTTTCTGACTGCTCACCAGGCTTGCCCAGCACCTGTGGCTCGGTCAGAGCCTTTGTCACAGTGAGAGTCTCCAGTCACAAACCTGTCACAGACCCAGCAAGGACTTTGACCTGACTGAGTGAAATCCTGGAACTTCCACTGTTCCTCAAGGACAGTTTGGAGCTGTTGGTCAGAATCCGTCTTTCCATCCTCCTTGATCCAAGGCTACAGTGAAACTAAACACCTTTCTGCTCCGTTCTGACACAATCACGCAAAGCTGGTGGCTGGCTTTAGTGAGGGGGGAGGTACGTCACCCCCCGTTTCGTTGACCATGTGTCACCCCAGGTAATGCCAGGCTGTTGGGAGAGTCCCTGCCCTCGGGAGAAGGGCCGTGTCCCTTGGCCCCAGTGGGATGGTCTGAGTGCAGAGATGCTTTGAGAACAGGGATGTACCACCGGGACAGAGGAGACAGTCTGGAGGTCTGAGAGCTTAGGAAATCTGCAGGGAGCACAGTCCACCCGGGCTGCAGGGCACTTTGCCTGCAGCGATGGGCATGGCAATGCCAAAGGAAGATGAGGAGTCCTGGCCCTTTACCCACAGGTAGTGTGTTGCAATAGAAGTCATTCTCCCTGTTCCCCTCCCTTCGGTTATCCTGTGCTGCGGAGCTGTGGGTTGTGACAGGCAAACTGCTGTTTGCAAACCTGACAGCCATGTGTGACTTTGCCCACTCAGCCCCCGGCTGCAGGTGCCTGGTCCGGCCCTTCGGCAGAAGCGTCAGGTCTCGGTAAGGGACACCGCGTGGTGCGGTAGCACTGTGCGCACTTAAGTCCTTCTCACCTTCCCTTGCGGTGCTGGGCCATGCAGGAGTTGTACTGGGAGTAAAGGGAGTTTCTAGACCCACAAAGCGACGCTGGGCCTCGGTGGTGCAGTGCTGCTGCTTCTGTTACTGCTGGTGAATGACTTGATCCGTGGTGACTGCTGCAGTACAGGAGGGTAAAATGCAGATGAAAACATCTGTAGCTTCCCAGCTCGTTCAAACAATTGTCAGCGTTGGGAGGAGGAGGTTGCTCAGCTCCCAGGGCACCAAGACTAGGACACGGGGGCCAGCGCAGAGTCCCAGGCAGGACAGCACACCAGTCCCTGGGCATCCCTGCCCCATTCTGCATCACAAAAAAGCTCTCTGTTTTCTGAGAGGAGAGTATGTCTTTACTGCCATTAGCAATGTTTCAAGGAGGTGACTGGTGGCCCCGCGTGGCAGCCAGGTGGCCGGCTGCTGTGCAGAGGGCCACAGTGGCATGTTTGTGGGTGTGCTGGAGTCCAGAGCTGCTTCACTTCCCGGGTGTGTTCCAGGTCTGGGGTTTGCCACTGGCCTAAATCCACATGTATGCATTTTCCATGCAGGGAATGCTGTCTGCTGACTTGCTGGGCAAGGCTCTGGTGCAGATGTTCCTTCCTCCAGCCATTTTCTGCATTTGGGAAGGGGTCTGGGTTGAGGTTTTTCGCTTGTTTTGGTAGAGGCCTTCGGGCGGTGATCCTGCAGTTGGTTCTGCTGCCAATGGATTTGGAAGATGACTAAAACCATTAGCCCGGATCCTCCTTTTACCCGGCCCTGTGAAGTTGTGCTCCCACTACAGGGCTGAGCACAGAGACAGCGTCGGGCGGCTTCACGGGATGACAGGATCAGAGCTTGTCTCTCATCTTCCAAGCCCCAGACCCGTTTTGCGTGCGTTAGCGGGGTTTTGCTTTGGTCCCCAGCCAGCTGTGCTGAGAGGTGCTGAGCTCCAGACACACTCAGCTGCCTTGACCAGGCATCGCTTTGTCACGCAGGCGTAACCGGAGGTCTCCCCTCCAGCTGCTCCCAGCTGCTGGAAACGGAAAGCAAATACGAGTGCCCGCTCCATAGTGGAACTGCCCAGGCTGTGATTCCCCTCTTCTGGGGGAGAGAGGAAGCTCCTTGGCTGAAAGGAGACGAGGAGGCAGGGTGAGAGCACGGGCAGCCCTCCCAGGGAGGGCCAGGCCTTGGCATCTCCTCTCCATCAGCCAAGAACATTCTTAGTTTTCCGGAAACCATTTTTTCTTTGGTTTGTTTCAAGCCCTAATGAAAGGAGAGGGGAGGCTGGGGGAGGCAGAAATGTCTCTTATTTATGTTCTTCAGTGTTGTTTACAGATTCGCATGGGGTCTTTCAACATGAGTGCGGCGCTTTTTCCACATAACTTTAAGGGAAACGGGTGGAAAGGGCTGGACAGGGAGGGGGAGTCACTTGGGGAGAACGTTTGGTTTTGGTTTTTTGTTGGGGTTTTCTTTTTCCTTCTTACAAAGCACATTCACTTTGAGCCGCTCCCAATGCTGGACTCTTTCCCCCTCCCCAAGCCCTACACTGTGAAGTGATACTGCCTTGAAGACCCCTTGACATTATTTATTTAATTAAAAACCTAATTTGAAAGTGAGACAGAAGCCTGTCGTGTTTTTGGAGGCTGAGATGCCACAGTCCTGTGCACTGTGATGGTGAGGAAAGTGGTCCTTGCCTCTTCTGTCTCATCCTCTCCCACCAGGGGCGGGATGCCCGGCACAGCGCTCAAGAAGTTGGTGGCCACAGATGTTCACGGTGCCTGAACGAGAGGATGTCCAGGGCAGGGTGTGTGGCTGAACGCTGATCTCAGGTCTGTCCTCGGGGAGGGTACCGGGCTGGGTAATGACCCTGGAGCCCTGCAGGATCCTGTCCTCCCATCTCGGGTGCTATGATTGCCCCGAGGTCCTGGTGCAGAAGCTGAACTCAACCCACTCCTGAGCACAACTGCTTCTGCTCGGTGAGGAGCATCTTCACCTGGGGATGAGTGAAGAGTTTGTGCCTCTAGCCCGCCCTGGCAGAGCCAGGTCTGCGGTGCAGGCGTTCTCTGTGGCCAGAGCGTGCGTGAGCTGTCCCGATGGCTGCAGCTCCTGTCCTGGGGGGTCTGGGGCTGGGCCTCAAAGTCCCTCCCTTCTCTGTTCCTGGCCCTGCCCGCCTTCCCGTGCCTTGTACCAGGGATGCCATCACAACCTGGGAGGAGACCTGGCTTCCTTGGCTGCATTTACCCTCCTAGGGCTGCCTGTGGAGGGGAGGGAGGTGTTCATTGCTCTTACGGGTGCCCCAAGCCCTCTGAAACCCTGGCAGCCTTCGGAGAGCCCATGGTGGTGGGAGGTGGGGGTCCATCCATGTCTCACTGGCTTCAGCCAGAAATAACATCCTGGAGGCGAGAGAAACGTTCCTGCTGCAACTGCGTTGTACGTTTCCGCAAGAAGGCTCGTTCCTCATCACAAAGCCCCTCTGTTTTGTCAGAAACCCCTTAAATTCTGTTCCCCAGCTCTCGCCTTCTGTCCCAGGGGCCTTGGGGCAGGACGGGGGCTTCTGTCTCCCTCGCTTGTGCCTGGACAATCCCACCCAGAAAACCAGCAGGAAAAGGGCAACCCCCACCCCCCCTCTGTTTGGGAGCTCTCCCCGCTCTGCGTTTCTGGCAGCTCGGCTGGGCCGGGCAAATGCCCGCTCGGCAGAACACCGGGCCGCCGAGCGGCAGTGGGCAGAGCGTCCCGGCTGTCGGCCACGCAGCACAGACGGGAGCGGGAGCGGGAGCAGGAGCAGCTCTCGGCTGTAACGCGGCACACAAGGCTAGTGGGTCTGGAGCAGGACTGGGGCTCAGCTCCACCGGCGCCTCGGAAGAGGAGGGTTTGCTCAAAGCCCTCCAGTGGGATCACTGTCCCTCATCTTGGCACATCCTCCGAAATGCGTTTTTGGCCCCGCGTGACCCAAGTGATGTTTCCGCGGGTGTAAGATCAGCAGGACCAGCACCCCACCGACGGCTCCTGTGTCCCCACAGGCTTTGGCGGGGAAGTTTCCTCTCTGGTTCCAGGGTGTAGGAAGGTGGGCAGTGACACGGCAGGGCCGCATGGGCTCTGCCCGCCCCATGGTCCCCACGCGCAGCCCGGGGTGGGTGCATGGCCGCTGCAGCCACGGTGCTTTGACTGCAGAGGGGACCACCACACCAGGGACCCGCTCCTCCACGGGGCTCCCAGTGCTGAGGGTGCCAGACCTTCGCCCCCCGTTTTGCTGAGCCAAGCCACATGGCTGCTCCCTCTGCAGCTGCAGTGGCCCAGGGGGAGGCTCAGCTAACCCCAGTAGCCCCCACTCCTCCAGCCTGGTATGGTGGGAGGCCGCCATCTGCCTCCTGTGAGCCTCTGTGCGAGGGGCCGGCAGCAGAGATGTGGGCAAAGCTCTGACAGAGGGGGGAGAAGGGTCCCAGCTTCCCCCTGGACTGGAGCATCAGCATTCTCCCCCTGGGATGGGGTCCCAGCACTCACCTGGGGCTGGGGGGGCCGGGACCGGTGTCCCGTGGGACTCCACGGAAAGGCCAAGGGAAGTTGGAGGAAACCTAACAGGGCACAAATGCCGCCAGATCTCCCCACGACGCCCCCGGCAGCCATGGCTTCGTCACCGGCCCCACACAGCGCTTGGCTGGCCGGGGGCTCCTGCTGAGCAGGGGGGAGGCTGAGCCCCTCTGCCCAGCGCCACGGAGGCCGAGCTGAGGGCAGGGGCTGCTCCCCGTCCCTGTGACATCCCCGAGCGTGGGCCGAGCTGAGGGCAGCCGGTCTGGCCGGGCTGGGCCGTTCCCGGGCGGCTCCCGCCACCCTGGCACCATCCGACCGCCACGGCACCACGTGGGGCAAAGTCCTGCCCTCGGCGCCCGCTCCGCGGCACGGGCAGGGGAGCTGCTGCCTTATCTCGTTCCCCTCTGTCCTGCTCCAGCACGGAGCTGTGCTCCCGCAGCACGAGCCAGCACGACCCCCCTGGGCCATATCTGGTCCTCGCTGAGCCCCATGCTGCCACGTCTGCGCCCCCACGATGGCCCACCAACACTTCCATGCCAGCCACAAGGGTGGCTCACCACGGCCAAGGGCTGCTGGGGGCTGTGATGAGAAGGGGAGATTTATCAGCAGTGGGATAAAACCTGTCTTAAACCCCACATCCCCTCTCTGACATGGCCCGGGCATCCCATAGGTGCCAGACAACCCCCCCCCCTGCAGCATCCCCTCAGCTCTCCTGCCTTGGGGCTTTTTCCGGCCCGCTGCCAAGATTCGGGGCCTGCAGGCAGCATGTGCGTGGCAAATCCTACCCCGGCAGCCATGCCAGGACCCCACAGCACCGACGGGCAGAGAGGAGGTTGTAGGAGGTTGGATTGGGTCGGATCGGAGCAGAGGAAAGACAGCAAGTGGTTCTGCCCCTCTCCTTAAACCCCGGGGCAGCCCGAGTGTTTCCAGCTCTGCTACCGTCCCACAACAGCCCTGACATTCTCCACAGGCCACTCACGCTGCACTTAAACAAACCAGCCCAGTAGCTATCATTTGGGTGGTTTCTGTATTATTTATGTTTCCTTCCGTTCCTGACCAAGAGTCGGGCCTGGTGCAAACAGTGGGGCTGCGGCCGTCCTCGCTCCCACCGGGGACTCGCTGCAGGGACCCGCGCTCCAACCTTCGCTCCTGTCCCCGCTCTGGGTGCCACCGGCTCGACACATCCCCAGCCCCAACGGGCAGCACTGGGGGGGCCTGTCCCGCTCCGACAGCGTCTGAGGCACAGGGAAATACCGCTCCGCGTTTCAGCAGTTAAATCACAGCTTAAAACAAACACGCGCCTCGTCCTGCGTTTAAATCCGGCCGCTCCGCTCCCCGCGGCCTCTCCGCTGCGCCCGAAGGCTCCCGGGGAACGCTCCTTCCCCCCAACAACCGCCATCGCGACGGGGTCCGCCCCGTATCTGCTCCCAACAAACGGCCGCTGCCCCGCGCCGATGCAGCCACCGCATTTCTGTGGCCGCGTTCTTCCACTCTCGGATTTTTCTTTTTCCCCCCCCTTTTTTTTTCCCCTCGGGAAAGCAGCCCGAGGCTGGCGGGACACGGGCGGCCGCGCTCCCTTCCCTATCCCCCTTCCCCTCGCCGCAGCCGGGCCGGGGCGGGGGGACGGGGGAGGAACGGAGCCGAGACACCGGAGCGGGGCCCGGGGAAGCGGCTGAGGGTCGAGGGGGAGTCCGGGACCGCGCCGGAGGGGGACCCGCTGCCCCCCGGCCCCCGCCGCAGCCCGCGGGCGGGGTACCGGCTGCCGGAGCCGCCCCGT
>JAHREF010049508.1:0-22086 GCA_033628625.1 Charadrius hiaticula | reverse complement strand
GTCACCTGTTTGAGCTGGGTCTCCGAGTTCACGTAGATCTCGCACACTTGGCAGTGAAACGCCTTGTTCTGGATGTTGATGCTGCCCTTGTTGCCGATCCGCTTGGACTTGTGCCCTGCCCGGGAGAGGAGCTTGCCGCGGCCTCGCCGCATCTGGGTGCTGTGACCCTCCAGCATCGACTTGTGCTTGGCGCCTGCGCGGCAGAGGGGACGCTCAGCAAACGCTCACTTCGCAAACAAACCCCGCGCCGTGCCGAGTGCCGCGGCAGCGGGAAGGGATGCCCTCCGAGCAACCCGCCTGACGGCGCTCTGCGTCCCCCCCTCCCGCGGGACCCCGGTGTCCCCCCCTCCCCGTGCCCGGCAGCACTCGCAGCCGGAGGGGACAGAGAGCTGCGCAGGAGTCCGGACTCTTGCCGGGGCTGCGGCAGCCCGTTCCCAAACCCTGCCAAGCTCTCGTGGCCAGCTGTGCTTCACAGGCGGACCAGAAATGCTCGGCTGCCCAGAGACACCCCCCTTCTCTCTCCATGTGCCAGACCTTCGGAGAAACTGCTATTTTAAGCAGCCTGTCGCCTGTCCCCGGGCGTTAGCACAGTCTGCAGCGCGGGGCACGCGTCGCCCGCCGTGCTGCAGCATCTGAGCCGTGCCCAAGGTCAGCCAGGATCCGGCCGCAGCGCCAGGAATAGCTCGGCGGGGTTAGAGGAGGCGGGGAAGGAGGAACCCGAAATCCCGGCACACCTGGGGACAGGGCGCTCTGTCCTGACCTTGCCAGCGCGGGGACGGCAGGGGGGCGGTGGGCAAGTAATTTAAGCCACCACTAATTCATTCTATTTTTTAAGGCGTTAAGCAAGGAGCCCGCGTCCGTGTGACAGCCACGGAGGAGCACAAGCCTGCAAACATTTTGTTTGTTTGTTTGTTTGTTTGTTCTTTTTCCCCAAATCAGCTCCTAAATTTGTAACCGGAGCTGACAAAAGCAAGAGGACATGTTTGCAGCTAAGCCGCGGCGGTGTCCTGAGCCGACCCCTGTGCACGGCTGCCGCTGCCACCCCGGCGGGTGCTCGGGGCTGGGGGAACTGGTTCCCAGTTCGTGCTGAACTGGGGGAGAGGAGGCTGTTCCCTTTAAAACTGGGGTGCCTGTCCTTGTTTAGCATCCCCCGGAGAACGGGGCGAGCCGGGCGCTGGTGCTGCAGGGCCCACAGACCCCCCCACCGCAGCTGCTGCCCCCCCGCCGCCATCCCTGGGGGGGTCCGGGCGCCTCCTCCTCCCCACCGGCCGCCCCCCGCTGCGGGGGGACCCTCGCCAGCCCCAGACGCTCGCCCACCCCGAGGGGGCTGCCGGGCACAGCCCATGAGCCGTGGCTTGCTGCTGGGCCCCAAAGCTCGTTAAATTCCCAAGGGGCATCTCAAAACGACCCGGAGCCCGAAGCACCGAGCTGCTTTGGGAGGGATTATCCTGGTCTGCACTGGCACTGGCACTCGGGGTGCCATCCGCTTAAAGCCAAACTGCCATGGAATATAGAGCAGCCTCCAATCACTTGATTAAATGTATCTGAAAACGTCTTTAATTAAGAGACATGAACAATAAGAGAGCATCTGACCTTGCTAAAATTCACTCCATAAGCTGCAGCACAGGTAAAACACTGCCGCGCATCTTGGCAAGCCACCTTAATTAACCCTTTTTAATTAAAGCAACGCTCATTAACGCTGGCCGCTTCCCTGCGAGGCGGGTGACGGGGCACGGCGGGGCTTCGCACGGAGCCCAGGACAGAGCTGCGAGGGGCCCGTCCCCCCGTCCCCAGCGCGGACGATGCTCTTACCGGTGTTGTGAGCCTCCAGCTGGGAGAGGGAGTTGACGGTCACTTTGCAGGTGGGACAGTACAGGTGCTGTTTGCTCTTCTTCCCCTCCTTCTCGCTCTCGGGGGCCGAGCTGACGCTGCTGCCCGACTCGGCCGCCTGCGCCTCGGCTGCCTGCGCGGCGGAGGATGCCACGCTGGTGGCGTCCGAGGTGCCCTCCGACAGCTCCGAGGCCGGCGGGGAGCCCAGCGGGGCGACGCTGCCCGACAGCTCCGCGGGCGACTCCTCGGCGCCGGGCGTCAGCCCCAGGCTGCTGCACTCACCCTCCGGCTCCTGCAGGCCGTTGGCTTGAGCTGGCGGCAGGGAAAGGAAAGGGGGGAAAGGGGGAAGAAAAGAAAGAAATGGGCAGAAAGAGAGAGTTCTCTGTGCTGGAACGGGTTTTCTGGATTTTAGAGATCACCCTTGTCGCCCCCGAGACCATCTCGGGCACTGTCTGCTCACGTTCATCCCGGTGGAGGACGGCTCTTCCCAAGGTCTCTCCTGTTACTGCTTTTATCTGCGGCTGGTGGCAGCCCAACTCAGCACAGGAGACCCGGTGAGCTCCGGCGCTGCCTCGGCTCAGGGGGTTCCGGCTCCTTCCAGCCCTGTCCCCGCGCGGGGCAGAGCCCTGGGGACACGCGAGCCCTCAGCGGGGCACGGGCAGGACACGCTGCCTCTCCTGCAGCCCTTATCTCCCAGAGACACCAAATCCCGGGAGGAACACCCGCCGTTTCCCCACGCGGCTGCAGGGCGGCGTAGGAGCCACGAGCTCCGGGGCTGGATTGCCACCCCTTCCCCGCGAGGCTGCCCCAGCCGGGCACGCCGGGCACGCCGGCGGAGCACAAAAGCTCATTTATTAACACTCGCCGTCGCACGTATGCCGCACTAATCGCAGCCCTCCTCAGCGCGCCCAGCAGCTGCCCGTGGCGGGATGCTCAGACACGAGGCTGCTGCGGTTCAGGATTCAATGGGGCTCCTCGGGATGCGGCAGCCACGGCACGGCTGCGGACGCAAACGCCGCTGCAGCCCCGGGAACCGGCCAGCGCGCTCACCCCGGCGTCACGGGCTGCCGGCACAGGACCCTCCTGCCCCCCTGCCCGCGTACCTGTGCCGCCGGGCTCCCCGCTGCCCTCGGGGCTGGGGGCAAAGTCGGCTGTACCGTCCCGGCCGGTGGCCACCGCCGCAGCCCCCGCCGCCTTCTGCTTGTTCTTCATGGCCTCGATGGCTTTCAGCCTCCGCGCGTGCTTGTGGCCCTTGTAGTGGGCTTCCGCCTGGTTCTGGGGAGGGAGAGACGGGGACGGCCGTGTCAGTGCTGCGGCCGGACAGACGGACGGACACAGGGAGGATGGGTGATGGGGTCAGCCCTGGGCCACGGCCGCTTGGACACGTTTCCAGTGCAGCCACCTCCCCCGGTGACATTCATCCCCAGGGCCACCTCGGAGGTGGTATTTTTCGCCGGGTGCAGCGCAAAGCTGCTTTCCTCCTCCTGCCAGACTGCTCTGCACACAAATGCATTCAGGCCGAGGTATCACTTCGCTAAGACATCACCGCGCTGCGCGGCCGAGATAAGGACCCTGCTCTGATTAAATGCATCAAGTCACTTTTAAAAGAAGCTTTCAGGCGAAATTTATGACTTCAGAAACATACAATGAATTGCTAGCTGTAAAAATAAAATAAAAAAGTAACGTTGGTGGGGAGGACACGTCTCCCATTGTAACCTAACGGGTGTCTAACACGCAATTTACATTCACGGGCTCCTTTCTCCCAGTGAACGCCGAATAATGAAGTGCGCGTTGATGGGTTCATGCCTGCACCGAACTGATAAAAACAGACACAAAAGAAAATCACCCGAACATTTGTGTACTCCGCAGTCGGGGACAAAGCCACATTGTCCCCAGAAACAACTACAGTTTGGCAATTTACGGAAACTAAATCCAATATGAATTAAGACACTGTACCGCTGTGCAGCACGGATTAATTTGCACAGTGCTCTCAGAGGCCGGCTGAGGCTTCCCGCGCTCCGTAGGAAGAAGCATCCCTTCCCTCCCCCCGCGGCTTCCCAAGGGCTGGGAACGGTGTCCGGGGCCGGGCAGCGACAGGCGGGTACGTGGGAAAGCCAAGGGCCCGTCGGGGCGCGGGGCCTCATTAGCCAACACAATAAACTTCCCCAGATAACGGGGCTGGGACGGGGCTGGGCTGCAGCCTAAGTAGGTCACCCGTCACCGCCGCCGCTCTGCGCAGGAAGACAAGTGGCGTGCGAGGGTCTGCGCCAGTACGCGCTCTCCCGCAGCCGTCACCTCGGGGGGGACACGGGCAGGGACGGGCGCAGCGGCGCGTGGGGGGGACCGCCTCTCCCGGCACCGCGCTTCCAGCAGGGATGCAGCTTGGAACGGGAAAGCCATGCTTTCCCCCGAGCCGCTCGGGTGCAGAGCAGAATGCCGAAAGGCAGAAATGGTGACTGTCGCTGGCGGAGCGGCCCCCACCCCCGGGCGCTGCTGATGCAGCTCAGGGCGCAGCGTCCGGGTGGGCACAGCCGTCCCGGGGGAGGCGAGAGCAGCTCCCGGCAGCCGGCGCTGCCAGACACCGAGGGCACAGGCAGCTCCGGCGGAGGAGACTGCACTCAGGGCCGTCGTCCCGTGGGTACAGGGGGTCAGTGCTGCCCCGCTCCCCCAGGAGGGGACGCCGAGGCCAGGGGATGCTGCCAGGTTGGCAGCTCCATAGGTAACGCGTCTGCCCGGGCTGGTCGGCGCCTGCCCCCCACGCCATGCCCCAGCGGCACGGTGAAACGGAGGGCTCCGAGCGGTTGCCCGTGCGGAGGAGGCTCTGGCCGCTCCGCTGCCGGCCCCGCTGCCTGCTGAGCCCCGTCCCTCTCCTGCCGGCTCGGAGCGAGAACTCCCTTTCAAACCTTTTTATCAGTTTTCCCCACAAAAGATCGGCTGTGTGCAATTCATCACTGCAGGGATCAATGAATGTTTCCTTCCTCCCCTCTACGAGGCGGTTGATTTACTTGGAATAAAAGGCAGGAAAAATAAAACCCACCGGCCACACCAGCGCTCCAGGGAGCCAAGGCAGGGAAGATTATATGCGGCTCCCAAGGACCAGATGTGAATCGCATGGGCTGATAAAGCCGCTTAAGCACAAACACCGAGACCGCGGCAGGAGGGAACAGACCCGAACAAAACGAGGAGGAGCAGAAAGAGCCAGCGTGGCAAACAGAGGATGCGGCAGCGCCGGCAGCGCCGGGGCCCGCGGGCAGGGGGATGTCGGTGGAGACATCAGCCGGGGCAGCCGCAGAGCGAGGGAGGGCAGAGCCCCGAGGAGCTGCCGCCGCTGCCACGGGCACCTGCGCGGTGTCCCCGTCCCGGGACGCTCCTGCTCAGCCCCGGGCGCTGGCACCGGCACCGGCCCCTGCGTCCCGCTCGCCCACCCGGCCCCGCTTACCGCAGAGTTGAAGCGCAGGTGGCAGATGTTGCAGGAGATGAACTGCTTCTTCTTGAGCGGGGCCGGCACGCCGAAAGTGTGGCTGATCACCGCCTTCTGCACCGGGTCCATCTGGAAGGGGAGGGAAGGCAGAGGGCGGCTGGGTGCCACGCCGCGACGGCCGCCCCGGCACGGCACCGCGACCCGGCCATGCCCCGCACCCGCCACGCTCGCCGAGGAGCCGCTGCGAGCCGCTCAGGCCCCGTGTCTCGAGGAGCGGGCGGCTGCGGCGGCAGAGCTGCCCCGTCTGCCCCGGAGGGACCCCCCCACGGGGCAATGCGCGCCGTGTCGACGCCTGTTCTTGTCCTTTTTAAACCATCCCTGAGAAACCCAACGGGCAGGGCCCAAACGCCGGCTGTGCTCTCCCCCCACCACCGACACCGGTGTCACAGGTGGCAAATTACCAGTTTCTGTTTGAGCTCCCAGTTGCTGCCTTCGACCTCCCAGTGCCAGGGCAGCTTTCCGAGACACTGAGCAGGAGCAGAAACCACCAAAAGAGGGGGCAGAGGTGATGAAAACGAGCGAGCGGCCATTAATCCTCCATGTGCTCTTGGTCAGGGAGCTGAAAAGCCCCTGTGCAAAGCCGAGGGTGCGAGCGGAGCCGCGCGTGCCCGCTGCTCGCCCGCGGGACGCCGCACAGCCCGGCAGGGGCCGGGGCAGGAGGCACAACGGTGCGCGCAGCCATGGGGGCAGCTCGCCCGAGGCACGGTGCCCGTGCGAAGCCACCCCGGGCTGCCCCGCTCCCGGTCAGGCGTGCGCTTTGCCCGCTCTAATCGGATTACGAGACCGACGAATTGCAGTCCCGCGCAGCCCCTGGCATCTCAGCGGGGACGGGCAGAGACGGAACAGCCCCCGTGATGTGCCGCGAGCCGTGTCCCTCCCCGCGCCCGTGGACGGCGCGGCAGCGCGCGGGGCTGCCGGCGAGGCAGAGGCGTGCGGGATGATGACAGCCCCTGGCGCTTCTGTCTCTCCCCAGGGCTCGGCGTCACTCCTCAGCCCAGGCAGCAAACTTGTTCGAAAAGCCATAATTGTTTTAAACAAAATGCATTTATTAAGGGGGGAAAAAATAAGAATAACCTCTTTGTTTGAGCGTGGCTATAATCTATAATGCAAGTATTGTTCCCCTACCCTGTGGCATAGGAAGATTATCTTATCTGAGTCCTGCTGTCAGTAGAGCCTTGGGTTTTCGGGCGATCGTATTTCTCTGCAAAGCTATTTCGTTGCCGAGACAGGTGCATCAGTCTTCCCGGCACATGCCTGGACAACAGAGCCATTATCAAGACCCCAAATTCCTTTCCAGGAGTGAGCAGAATGGTAAAAGCAGGTGATTAATGAAGTGCCTGTTTGCTATGAAATTTTACTCACTGATCTGGCATATAAATGAAGAGGCATTTGGGGTTCGGCACAGACCCGGAGGAAGCTACAGATGGCAAAGATGCTGCTCCATCCCCGACGACAAACATGGCAGCGCGCTACGGGCGGCATCCCCGCACTGCCGTCTGCGGGCCGAAGCGGGGCCGGCGCCTGTTTTCGAGAGATACACCCACCTTTTCCACACGAAGAAAAGAAAAACGGCTCCAACCTTCGCAGCCCCGTCAGCGCGCGTGCAGCGTGCGGGGCGCTCTGCGGGCAGCCCGGCCCGGCTCCATCCAGCTCCCCGCGCATCTCTGGATGCCACCTGAGCGCCCTCCTGCTTCTCTCCGGGCGAAAACACGAACGCACCCTCAGCTTCTCCCTAACGTACGCACTCGCTGCTATTTCAGACATGAGAAAGACCTCCCAGCTCTCCCCCGGGGCTGGCGAGGGTCTGTGCCGCAGCGGTACCGACCGGCGCCGGCTGCCCGGAGCGGGGAGGCTCTTCCTGGCGGTTCCCAGCAGAGCCGACCCAACGGCAGAGGGAATCTTTGGGCCCCGCACACTTGGAGAACACAGACCTCAGCTTTAATAGTCAATTCTTAGGGACTCACGTTACTTTTTTTCTCCCCGGATGTTCCTACCAATACAGAGAGAGGTCCCTGCGCTGAGCTCCCTGCCAGCCGCCGCGGTCAGAGGTGGGAATTCACAGGGACACAGCATCAGTTCAGATTGTGTCTCCCGCCACGGTTTCGCCGGGTGCTGCTGGGTCTGGGGACTCGCAACATCCCGGCGCTGGAAAGGGCCCTTTGAGCACAAAACGCGCCGTCGGCGTGGCGTTAGGATTTTTTCCCTGCTGTGGTTGCTTTAAGTGGCAGGAGAGCTCAGCTTGGAAAGGTTTCGCTCGCTCCCGAGTAAAACATCTGCTGGGTTCATGAGAGCCTTGTGACCTGCTCAGAGTGCAAAGTGTTCTGCCGAGCGGCTGCAAACAGCTCCGGCTCTGCCAGGCAACGCCGAATCCCGCGCAGCATCACCAGTAAGCAAAGGCAAACCCTGAGCTCTCTGTACAGCAATTCACACACGGCAGCTCTCTCAAAAAGTAAAATACCCCGAGGGATGCCCCCTTCCACCCCCCCAAACTCCCCCTGAGGCTCTGATGTGGCATCGCGGTCACTTGGGCAGAGGAAGGAGGAGCCGCCAGCCCGGCTGCGGGGCACAGCCACGCTCGAGCTCTGCGTCCCGCGAGGACGGGGACTCTGCTCGGGGTCCCTGCAAAGCCACCGAGCCCTCGCCCCCCCGGCCTCCGCCGCCTCTCCAGCACAAACGCATCCCGAAGGGGCAGCTCCCGCTCCTGGAGGAGCCGGCCTGGCTTCGCTCAGCGAACACCACGCGCCAGACTCGGGGCTGAGCTCAGAGCATTTAACTCAAGGTGCCCGTAGCGCCGGGACAGCCCCCGCAGCATCGCCACCCCCGTGTCCGACGCACCCTCCAGGGCAGAGGAGTCCCCACCGAGCAGAGAAGCAGCGCGACAGGACTGCGCGGCTCCGGCAACTGCAAGAGATGCATTTTCCCTATTTATTACTATTTTTTTTTAAAGCAACGCAGGTCTGGAGAACACGTGCCAAGGCAGGGGCAGGCGGGAGCCGCGCGGAACAAACAACGGGGTCTGGTTCAACTCAGCTACTGACTCCAGCGACTAAAAAAAGGAGCCCAGACAAAGAGCAGCCACCTTAATGGCATCAAAAAAATCCTCCTCTCCTGTGTTTCTGCTTGTTAGCACAGGGGAGAGACAGGCTAGAGCCGGGATTTCAAAAGAGCTTAAAGGAGTTAGACGGCTGAATCCCATTCAACAGCAACAGGAATCCGGTACTTAATTTCTACGGCCGTCTTTGAAGATCTCAGCGATAATTTGCACCTTCCGAGCACATTTAATCTCAAAGCCATCTACAAAAGGCCGGCGAGCGAGCAGGGAGGGAGCTCAGGAAAGTCCCCTTTCCAGGCTCACGAGGGAAAAAAAAACGGGCATTTCCCAAACCCAGAAACGTCCGCCCTGCCTCTGCGGACGGAGCAGCCCCACATCCCGCGCCCCACCGCCGCTGCCCCTCGGCAGAGCTAAACCCGCTCCTGGGCGATGCCGGGAGCCCGGTCCTGGAACACCAGGGCAGAGGCCCAAAGCAGGGCCAGAGAGGGGCTCCCGGAGCGGACCCCAGCCCTCCCGCGAGCAGGAGGCGCGGGGCTGTGCCGGGGCGGCTGGAGACCCCAGCCGGGCTGCGACCAGCCTGGGCAGAGCGGGACGGAGCGGGGAAAATGCCATGGCACACCCGAGACGCTGTCGTACGTCTTTGGCCACACACACGTCCATTTAGGTGCGTAACGGAGCATCTCTACAGGACACGTCTGACTGCGTACCCCAAGCACTTGGCCCGGTGGTGCCAGGCTGGGGACCCTGCGCCCAACCGGGCGGTGGGAGAAGCCCCGCAGCGACCAGGCTCGCCCGACACCCGCAGCCGCGCGGCACCAGCCACCTCCCTCGGACCGTTATACGCCTCCTCTCTCTCTCATTCCTTTATTTATTTTTCAAACTAACAAACTGCTCTCCAGAGCTACTTTATTACTATTGATTCCAGGAGCAAAATCCAATTGATCTTGGTTAAAATGAACCATCTTTTTAATTCTGGTATATACGGGCGATGGCTGGGCAGGAACCGCTCCGAGCTGAGGGCAGGGCGGGCGCATGGCACCAGTGTCCAGCAGCCAAAGACCCCGGTAATTAAGCTAGAAGTTATCCGGAGGGGTTCAAGGAGTGGTGCTGTGTAGAAGAGGGACTGCTGTGGGGGAGGAGGGTCCGGCGGCCGATGCCCACCCGCCCCCGGGGACTCACCGTGTTGAAGTTGGGGAAGAGGTTGAGCGGTGACGTCCCGTTGAGCCTGAAGGTCAGAAAGTGCTTGATGTCCAGGGGGGGATGAAGGGGACGGCCGGGGATAGGCAACGACGCTAAGAGGGGGCTGCTGTGTCCGGAGGGACCTGGGCAGGCAGAGGGGAGAGAGCAGCGTTAGTGTTGGTGGCCCCTGCTTGCAGCGGGGGGACACGGCACGTGGGGACACGGCACGTGGGGACACGGCACGCAGGCACTGGACCTTCTTGGCAAAAGCTCCGCGCCCAGGGTGGCCCCGGGTACCCCTCTGCCTTTTGGGCTCAAAACCCAGCATCCCGGTTCAAAGCCATCTTTGCGTCAGCGCGTCAACATGCACAGGAGTTCCCTTTGAACCCTCCGAAAGGCGTCAAATCCTCCCCCGGCAAAACAGCCCCTTCCCCAGGCGCTCTCCCGCGGCACCGCGGGGGCTCCTCCTTACCGGGGCCGGTGCATTTTTGGCTGCCGGCAGCAGCCAACGCACCCCGCGAGTGCCGGGCTGAGCAGCCCTGACCACAGCACTGCTCCAGCTTTGCAAAGGTCTTGAATTTTGGGTGTCCCCGGCCTCATCCAAGCCGTGTGGGTGCCCCAGCTCTGCCCCTCCACGGGAATTTTGGGTGAAAACCCCCAGGAACAGGCTCCCCCCGCACTGACCTGCTGGCTCCAGCACTGCAGCCCCCGCTGCCGCCCGCCTCGCATCGTCCCCCGCAAACTAACCGCGAGCTCCAGCGCGAGATTTAAAAATAGCCTGGAGTTATTAATAATTTTTCCTTTAAACAGAAAACACCCCTGGGAAAGAGGGAAGGCCAAAGAGAGGGGCTCTGTCCCCAGCCCGCTCCCCGTCCAGCCCCAGAGCGATGGTTTCCCACTGGGACTCATCCATCCCCCGCTGGGACAGCCCCCTCCGACCCGCGGAGTGCCCGGGCTGGGCGCCTGCACCCCTGCACAGCTCTGAGAGCGAGGAGGGGGAAAAGTTAAAGTAAACAAACAAATGAATAAAACGCAACAAATAAGAAAAGGTTTCAAAACGCTGCGAGCCAGAAAAGCCCATTCGCATCTCGCGCGGCTTCACACCTCCTCCAGCCCTGTCCCGCCACCGGGAACAACAACGAGGCCAACGTTCCCTTTTTTGGTTTTGATTCCTGGGTTCTTTTGCACCTCGAAGGCAGCCGTGGGGCCGCGCTGCCCCGGTGCAGCATCACCCCCCGCCCACTGCCCCGCTGCCGAGATGAGCCACGGTCCCTCGTGGGGGGACGGAACCGGCCAGTGCCCGGAGCGGGTCGGAAACACCAACCGGGAGCCATAATCCCCGGTGCCGCTTTGGGACCGTGCCGAGGCACTCGCCCCCTCCATCCCCCCGCGCCCCGACCGCGGCTGGGCAGGACGCGGAGCGCGGCCGGTGCTGCTCTCCCGCTGCGCTTTGCCGTTTGCTGCGCAGCCGCCCCTCCGCCGGCAGAAAGCGGGCTGGTGCGGGAGCCGAGATACAGATCTGAAATGCAAAGTTTGAAGGATTTGCTGAATTTGAGCAGCGAGCGCTGGCCCTGCGGGCAACAATGACCTCTTTCTGGGAGAGCGCACACGGGCGGCTCTTCAGCGGCACCGGAGCCGTCCCTGAGTCAGGCCTGACTCCGGGGAAAAATTACGTTTTGCTTCATCAGGCGTGCATTGATCGAGTTAATTCCAGAGTCGCCCAGAAGGGAAATCTGTGAAACTGTTTAAAAATAAATAAATAAAATTATAGCAACAGGGATGAGGATGGGAGCAAAAGCAAGCAGAAACGGGTGAACGATGCATAATTAACCTTCTGAGGCGTGAAACGGTATTTCTGCATCAAATCATCTGGGACGGCAGGGCAGGCGCCCGGGGAGCCGGCCCCCGGGGACCCCCAGCCCGCAGCCGCAGCCGCGACCCTGCCGAGAGCCGCAGCGACAACAAAGGCATTTGGGGCCGGGCTGCAAGGGTTCCCACTTGCCTTTGTCGGTGTGGTTTGCACTGGCCTTAAAAAAATACATATACATTACTTTTGCCGCCAGGAGGAACAAGAGGCCGGGGGAGCCCCTCCGCCCCCCTCACCGGTGGCCGAATAAAGGGGGTTTGCAGCTCAGCGCTGAAACCCGTCGGCTGCTGCCTGTCCCCGTGGCCGAGGGGTTTGCTGCCCGGGGGTGCTGGGGGGACACGGGCTCCCGGGGACGGCCACCGCCCGCAGTGGCTGCTGCCCACTGACACGCTAAGGACACGATACCCCGAGCCGCTCCGGCACATCCTTCAGCCCAAATTTATGGATTAAACGTGTATTCTGGGCTGGGTCTGCAGCGCAGGGGTAAAACAGGCCGAGACGGGAGAGCGCGCAGAGACCTCAGCTGAGAGGGGACCCCGCGGAGGGGACAGGACCTTTCCCTCCCGGTTCTGCCGCTGAACTCGATAAGACCCCCGCGGGCAGGACAAGGGCCGAAAGCCTCCCGCAGCATCACCCCGCTCCAGGCACCCTGCGAGGAGCGGCCACGCACCCGTAGCTGGCAAAGGAGGAGAGCCAGTGCTCGCTGCGGAAGGGACGAGTGGCAGCCCGCGTGGCTCGCCGGCCCCGGGCTACAGAGAACAGCAGCCACGAGGCACAGGGACAAAGTCACCATCAGCTTCGGTTTCCCTGAACCTCAGGTGATGACAAAAGCGTAGGCGCCGCATGCAGGGGAGGGCAGAGCAGCGGCACAGCCGCAGCCGCAGAGCTCCCCAGCGAGGAGCGAGCCACCCCGGCACACCGCAGCACCCCGCCGGGGCACGGGGCACCCGCACCGTGCTCTTGGGGCACCTTCCCAAGGTTATGGGGCCGCGTCGCCGCGGCTCCTACCTTACCTTTGCTGCGGGGCAGATTCCGGCAGCAGCTGCGGGCTGTATTTTTAGGTATTAATTAGACACTCAATTAAGGGGATTTGCTCTGGGGAGAGTGGCAGGGCCCCCAGGTCTGTATAGAATGACACGACCTTACCCGAGGTGACGGGCACGGCCAGCGGCAGGGTGGGCTTCGCCGGTGAATGGCATCCCCAGATGCTTGGTCTGCAGCTCCGGAGCAGGACCGGCGCCCACCGCGGCGCTGTCTTTGTCTCTCCCTCCATTTTGGCAGAGGAGCCCCCACCTCTGCAGCAAACACGGCCGCTGCAGCACTGTGGCGTCAGCCCCCAGGTCCGGATGGGACGGGACGTGCTCGGGGCTCCGCGGAGCGTTTCGAAGGGCCGGCGCAAGGCGGGCAGCGCAGGAGCCCCGTGCTCCCGGCACAAGTGCCAAGGGCACCGCACTGTGCCCCACGCCCCCACCACGCTCTCGGCACGTGCCAGCCGGAGCCGCAGAGGTGGGTGGCTGTGCCCGTCCGTCCCTGCGGCGTGGGGACACCCCTCCTGCCCAGCCCCCGAGTTAGTCCCCCAGCGATGTGCAGGTCTGAGGGGGTCCCTTGGCCCCCCAGCTCCGCAGCGAGGGTGCACGGCTGCTCTTAACTGGGCGGCCAGTCCCATGGCACACGCCACACGGCGTCACCGCTGCGGTGCCGCACGTCCCTTGCCCGGGGTTCACCCCGGAGCCATCAGCTCAGCCCCCTCCCAGCCCTCCGAAGCTCAGCCCAGCTCCTGTCCTGCAGGCATGCCGCTCTCGGAGGGGTCCCCCGGAGTCTGAAGATGTGTTTCAGCCCTTCATTTAACCAAGCCCACCCAGGACCGTCCCCAGCCCGACCCCCCCACCTCTTCGCTCCGCACAGCGACTACACGCACGTCCGCAGTGGGTTTCCTCCCGGGTCCCCCGCGAGGCAGATGAGAGCAACTGTTGTGCTCTAACGCTGCGTATGTGCGAACCTCCAAGAAACGCCTTTGGAAGCAGCAGAGACAACGCTGTGGGTTTTCATACCGACACGAGAATCTGCCAAGGACCCGTCTCCGCAGACGCCGGCTGCTTCGCAAGAGCATCTGGCGCAGAGTCTGCACAGGACAGATGGAGACGGGAGCTGTTTATTCGCACAGAAGCAGTCTGGCTCCCGCCCATTTGGTAGGTGTTCTCAGCAAATTTTGGTGGTGTCTCAAATTCCTTACCCAGGGCTTTAAAGCTTTTGCCTCCGGCCAAGCACAGGCTGAAGTCACTCCAGCTCTTTCCAGGACTCTCTGGGAAACGTGTGTGCGGTCCCCGATGCCAAAGGCTGCTGGCAGGAGAAGCGGAGCGACACCCGGTCACTACGCTGGAGCGCGGCGGTGGCACCGGAGCGGTGCCGGCACTGCTCAGGGTCCGGACCAGTGACGAACAGATTGCACGGCGTCGGACTCCCAGAGCGACCAGACCCACCAAACCCGACCTGGGCCACCGCGCGGCACATCCGCTGGCCCTGGAGGCAGCCACGCTGCGGCTGCCCCGGCACGGTGGGTTCGCTCCGCGGTGCCAGCAGTCCCCCACAGCAGCACTGCCGAGCGCGGCCCCTCCATCCCGCCCAGGCACTGCTTAAAAGGAAAAACATAAGCTAAACAACTCAGGTTTGTCCCGAAAGCAGATGTTAGAAAACCCTTTCTGTGGTTGCAAGGTTGCAGAGAGCTCAGAGTGCAAAGGGAACGAAGGTATGCGATGCCGTTTTGAAAAGACCAGGGAGTCGCTATTTATTATTTTTGGACCCCTGCTTATAATTTATTCTGTCATTGCAAAAAAAAAGTCCTTTTAGATATCTGTGTACTTTAAACACTAGGAAAATTAAGATAGACCTTTTTAATATATATATAGTTATATATATATTTATATATATACACACATACACATATATACACAATGATGCATTTAAAAGTTACTATTTCCTCAGTGATTACAGTATCATTCTCTAAATCTCTTGCTCTTGAAATGATCATGACTTGATGCCACTGCTAAAAATATTTTGTGCTGTGCGCGAGGAATACCAACAAGACACCGCCGGGCATTTCGGGGTTTGCCACAGAGCTAGGAAGATGCACTGCCTCTCCTGCATTCATTCTCAAGGCTCCAAAACAACAAAAATCAGCTATTTTTGCAGAGTATTCAGTAAAAGCTGCTGGGTACCATTGTGCAAAGGCGATGTGACATTTGAGCTCAAGAGAAGATCTGCCTTCATCTCCCCAAAACAAAAGAATAACAAAACCTTGGAAAAAACCTCAACACAATTTGGGATTTCAGGTGGCCCCAAGATTTTAAACTCCGGCCAATTCAGACGGATGTCTGGGGGACGAGGGAGGGACAGGCGTGGGACTGGCATGCCTTCCTGAAGGATCCCGTTTCCTCTTCCCAGCATGGAGCAGGTCACCACCCACCAGCGGCCACCCGGCCTCAGCGCTGACCAGCGATGGGGAAAGGCGGCGTCGAGCCGGCGCTCGGGGCTGCCCGCAGGACCTGCCTCCCTGCCCGCAGGGCTCTGCCTTCGCCGGCCACTTCTGCTCACTTCACCTGTGCCACGATGAAGCCGGACTCCCTCATGCTCTCGTAGTACTCGATGGCCAACGCAAAGTCAAACTCATTGATGGCCGGCCCGTCGATGGCGATCTTCATGAGGTCGGAGAGCCCCTCGTCCTTCGCGCAGCGCCACCGTCCACGCTTCAGCAGCTCCCGGCCCCGGTTGATCTTCTCAGTGAGGACCGAGCCCAGCGGCAAGGCCAGGGCGATGGCCGCAAGGACGGCAAAGTCCGGGAAGAGCTCATGCATCTCAGAGTTGCTGTAGACCAGCTTGATGCAGAGGTCCTTGAAGGAGAGCTGGCTGAGGCTGAAGACGATCCGCTTGAAGAGGGGGAAATCGCTCAGGGCCCTCTCACTTACCACCACCCGGGAGTAAGCCTGCAGGAGGAAATTCAGCTCGCTGACCCCATAGCTGCCAATGTCCTCCAAAGACTGGGGGTAGCACTTGGGGTTGAAGATGGCTGAGAAGGAGCTGATAGCCTCCAGGACGCTACTGGGGAACCTGTCCAGCAGGTTGCCCCGCACGCTCTCCAGGTAGTTCTCCTTCAGCCGCTCAAAGTGCTTCAGGTGCACCTTGGAGCAGTTGGCCAACTCGACACCCTTGTAGTAGAGGCGGCTCTCACCCTCCCGGTCATCCCGCGGGTGCTCGTTCATCTCGTTGAGGAACTCCTGGAGGTTCTGGCCACTGGTGCTCTTCTGGGCCTGCAGGGTGGTAGCCGTGGCAGAGACGATGGGCTTCAGGATGGAGAGGTCAAAGTCCTCGATCTGGAAGAAGCGGCTGAGTTTCTGGAAGATAGGGAGGACATCCAGGAGGATCTTGGTGAAGGCCACAAACTGGAACTTCTTGAGCTCTTCGCAGAGGCCATGGGCCACAGGTGACCGCTCCGCCTCTCTCTCCAGCAGCAGCACCAGCGTGGGCCATGAGGAGTCAATGGCTTCCACAGCTGGGAAAATAGAAGTCCAGTGGATGGCTTTGGGGCTTCCAAGGTCTATCTCACAGAGGTCCAGGACGCTCTGCAGCTCCTGCAGGCCATTGCTTTCCCCCCTGAAGCTGGAGTAGAGCCTGTACACAGCGTCCACAGTGGTCTCGTACTTCTGGAGGTACTCGATGCTGACGATGCTCTCAGCCGGCAGCAGGGAGCTCCCGTGGGACAGGCAGTGCATCTCCATGAGGAGCGGGCAGAGGGAGGTCAGTGCGGTCCCCACCCCGCTCAGCCGCTCGGCCATCAGCGAGGCGCTGTCGGCGCTGAGCCAGGTGATCTTCATGGTGGGGATGCCGAAGGAGCGCATCACCTCGCCCACCTTGCCCGCCACCGTGGAGGCCTCGCCGGCGGGCAGCTCGAAGCTCCCCAGGAAGGTGGAGGAGGTCTGCCCGTTGCAGGGGGAGACGGTGGTGGTGAACATGGCGAGGCTGCGGTGCTCCAGGATGTCCACCGTCTCGTCCACCACCAGCCCAACAAACGGCGAGGCTTTTATCCTGTGCCTGTCCTCGTTGTGCAGGACTTTGGCGATGGCCGCCTGAGCCAGTTAAAGGGGGTGCGCAGGGCAGGCGGGGAGGGAAAGAGAAACACAAATGAACTTCAAAAGCAGGCGGGGGATGCACAGCACAGCGAGCGGCAAGGCTCCCGCCCTCGGATCTCCCCGAAAGCGGCGCAAGGTGCCGAGGCGGAGAGAAGCCCTTAAACAAGCTGTATATACAAGTACCTATACAAGCCAGAAATCACCCCTTCTTTTTTTCCAATATACCATCTCCTCCCGCTCCCGGCCTGCAGCCCAGCCCCCAGCGAAGCTGCAGAGGGTCGGGGGTCCCTGCCGCGAGTCGGGGGTCGGAGCCCCACCGCGCTTCAGCAGGACCGAACACCGCCGGGGCAGCACCGAGCCCCCGTCCCCCGGGACCCTGCCCGTGCCAGGCGCGAGGCAAGATGCCGACAACCCGCTGCCTTGGTTCAAACTTCGGCAATTGCTCCCGTGCTTTAGCGGCCACGCACGGGCAGGAGCAGCACTGACACTGCCTGGTACCTTTTTCTTCTTTACTCCGTTTTCCCCATTTCAGGCACACGCCCCGGTTTGAAGGGAAAACTTCCTCGGTGTGTGTGAACGCTGTAAGTAGCACTTCGGGCTGAGAAATCTAATTAGCGGATTTAGTCTATCTGCAGCAAAATAAGGCTCTTTAGAGATCTAAAAAGCCTGGCAAATGGCCAAGACTCACTAAAAATTTAATTTGATTTTAACAGGCATGAAGCATTTGTAAAATTAAGAAAATCCTTTCTAAACTCTCCGGCTACTTGATCTTTCTGATCACTCGGTTTAGGGCAAAAGAGGAAAAACCCACAGTGCTCGTGTGCTAATTGAACTCCTGAGCTTTTATCCTCCAAGCAGCCCGGCAGGCTCGGACGGGAGAGATGCTCCTGGTCTCCCTGCGTGTCTGGAAACACACGCGTGACCACGAGCCCAAGGCTCCTTCGATGGAGTCCATCGCCTTCTCCTGGTCTGCCAAATCGACACCAAGAAAGTGCCACGTTGATGTTTAATGGGAGGAACCTTCAGTCTCCACTGGAACTCCTGGAGAACGGGTGCATCGCCTGGCTCCACCGGCTCCTCCGTGGGACTAGAGCGAGCCCCGGCACAGCCCGGTTGTGCGGAGCGGGCTCGTGGTCCCAAGCACATCATGGACGTGCCCTGGTGCCACGGGGGGCGTTTACCTGCCCAAGGACAGGGACGGAGGGCTGCCCATCAGCAATGTCGGTGCTCCTGAGCAGCCAAGAGCCCCGGCCCCGGCTCTGCCTGCGCGTCAGGGACACCAGCTCCCTGCCTGCCTGCCTGTCCCCGTGGCACCCCGCTCCGGCTCTGCCGGGCTCGTGCTCCCGGGAGGACCCGGCGATTCCCCGCTGCAAAGACGACTCTGGCCCCGGTGAGGCAGAGCACACACCTACCCCGCTGCGTTTCACCGGGGCTCATGGGATGGGAGCTCGTGCTTAAGGCTCCCGGTCGCGCACACAGCACCCGAGACAAAGCCAAGCAGGCGCTGGCGATGCTCGAGGTGCTGCTGGGACGCGCAGAGCTCCGCGCCGCAGCCGGTCGGCGCGGGCACCCAACCCGCCCCACTGAACGCGGCGGGTGCAGGCAGCTGTGCCGGCAGGCGGCTGCGCGGCACCGTCCGGCCCCGACGTGGCCGTCAGACGCGGGTGCAGAGCCCCCAGCCCGGCATACACACCTGCATCTCCCTGACGCTGCTGGGGTGGTAGTACTCGCTGTGCTCGGAGGCCAGCAGCGCCTGGCACAGGTTGAACTTCTGGAAGTCAAGCAAGGAGGAGCACTTCTCGTCCGGGATCTCCTCCTTCGCCATCCAGTAGACGGTGGTGAGGATGGCCACCTTCGCCGGGTTCACCTCCACCTTGATGACCGAGCGCAGCTCCGGGTGGCCGTGGACGCGGGTCTCGAATGCCAGCTGCTCCCGGTTCACCACCAGCGCCTGGCGGTGCGCGCCGGAGGTGACGTGCCGCAGCAGGGCATGGCGCTGGAAGTTGTCCGTGCCCACGGTAAAGGCGTTCTCCGCTTTACCGTGCTTGTTCTTCACCAGCGCCTGCCGACACTCTATGCAAAACATGAGTTTCCTCTCATAGTCAAACTCCAGCCAAGTAAATTCTTCCTTCCAGTGCTCATTGAAATAGCGCTTACACTTTTTATTGGAATTGGAAGTTTCCCCAGCTGGCTTTTTCCCTGGAGGCACCATATTGCTGTGGCTGGGAAATCAAACACTACGGTTGAACTGAAACGTGCCTTGGAGGAGCAGCCTCTACATTTAATTTAGTAAGAAGGTCTATTACAACTCTCCTGGTTTGACTGGAGATGAAAGAGACACAAGGGAAAGGGATTAGGGCCCTGCAAACCTCAGCCTCTGCTCATCATTTAGTCTTGCCTGCTAACGAAGAGCTGCGGCGGCGCGGTGGCGACGCTCAGGGCAGGCAGGGCTGTGCGACAGCCCCGGCACCGCGCGGGGGGATCCCGCCGAGCGCCTCACTGGTGTCACTGGCAGCTCTTGGCGTCAGCGGTGGGACTGGCACACGCGCACGGTCCCCCTCGTAATCACAGGGACACCCAAACGCGCTTCCCGTCACAGCAGACCTCCGTGCTGCGGCTGGTGCCGGCAAGGTGTGGAACCACCATCGAACCCAACGTCTGAAAGTGAGTGTTCAGCCCCAGGAGCGGCAGCACCCGCTGCTGACGGCGAGTGCCAGAGCCCCGGCGCCGAACGAGGATGACTGGGAGGCCGGCTCAGAAACGCGCCGGGGGGGTGCACGCACACGCGTGTGTTTTCACTCCTGCCTTGCTTGTCTCTATCCCAGGGAAGGGCCAAAGCCACGCTGCGTCCCGCGGCAGCGGGGCCGTGCTCTGCAGTCGGCGCCCCAGCCCGGCATCCCTCCCCGGGGCGGCTGGGGCGCAGGACCCGCTGGGTCGAACATCGGCCGCAGCCCCGGGCGGCAAAGCCCTCACGCACATATTCACCCCAGGCAGCTGAAGCGTTTAAGCATCCACTTCCCTCCCTCCCTATACTCAACCCCCACTCAGCCCGATCCTCGCATTCTTCCACGAACTGGACTGAAACCTCAAACTGAGCCTTGATAAAGGTGGTGGGAGGAGGAAGAGGAGGAGGAGGAACCCAGTGCAGGGTGGGGAAGTTGGGGGGGGGAACCAAAACATGGAGGGGAGAGGAAAGAAAACAGATATTTAGCAGCAGCGCAAGCCAGAAAATGCTTTTGGTCTGTGTAACTTGCTGAGAAACCCACGGGGAGCTCGGGGTTTTTCTAAAGAACAAAACCCGCAGGCACCAGAGCCGTTACCGCAGCCCGCGGGAAGAAGCGGGAAACCTCGTGATTTGGGCATCAGAGTGGTACCCCGACGCCCAGAGCTGCGAACACGCGCTCCCGCCGAGCAGGGCTTCCCTCGGGGCGCGCTGGGCGATGCTGGCTGCCTGGCGGTGGAGCTGCCCGGCACCGCAGCCCCGGGGCTCCCTTCGCCCGGCCACCCTCCCCGGGGCAGAGAAACGTCCTTTACCGACGGCGGGAGGGGAAGGGGTGACCGTCCTCAGCCCCTGCGCTTTCCCCGGGGTGCCCAGGAGCGCTCGCCCATCCTCACTCGCCGCCTTGCTGGTCCCCCCAGCTCCAGCCCCGAGCCCTGAGTCCTCCCCCGGCTCTGGGAGTTTCTTCTGGCTGCGCCTGGTTTTTCAGGGACCCTCTCCTTCCCCTCCCCATCAAACTCCTCCCGACGGAGGGTGGACGTACCAAAGCCCCCTGCCACACTGGATGGGAGCAGTGCTCCCACTTTGCTCCTCCACCAGGGAAACCAGAATAACCCGGTAAAAAGGCACTGGCAGGCAGGAAACCCCCTCTCTGTCCAGAGAGGACCATCTCAGCCCCCCGGCAGGAGCCAGCGGAGGAGCAGGCAGCACCGGCATCTCCAAGCCCGGCCACAGCCCCTGTGCCGGCCGGGCACCGCGCACCTCGCCCTGCGGAGACAGGCGCTGCGGACCCCCGGCACGGCGCGGACCCTCGGAGCCCGCATTCCCCATTGCTCCCATCCAGGTGCATCACGGTCCCCTGAGCTGCCCTGTCCCAGTTCACCGGGCACGGGTGCATCTTCCCAGCGCTGCCCTTCCGCCTCCAGCCCCGGGAGCTCTCACCCTGCGCTCGTCCAGCAAACGGGAGCTGCGAGCCCGCTCGGCGAGGGCAGGGGGACCGGGACAGAAGGACCAGCGCTGCCAGCACAGGTCAGTGTAGGGCTTTGCTCGTCCGAAACTCGGCTCTAACCACCATCAGCATCAACCGCTTCCAAGGAAGCAGAGAGAAACCCCAGGACACGGCCCTGCTGGGAGTTCTCCCCCCGCCCGCAGGGAGCACACAGCGCTCACGGCTTGCGATGGGCGCCCGGGTTCCCCCCGCATCGCGCCCTCAGCCCATTCAATGCGGGTCGGTTTGCTTCCCAAGAGCCGGGTCTCCCGCCTGGTCCCACACCTCGGCGCGGTGCAGCCGAGAGCACCCAGGGAACGATTCCCACAGCCGGGGGGGAGTCCCGAAAAAGCTGCAGCCGCTTCCTCGGGCCATGCCAAGAGCCGCGGCGCAGCCGCCGGGTGCCGGCCAGAGCGGCGTCTCCTCGCAGCACGTTAATTAGGAAACTGCGACGGACTTGCCACGTGAGAGTCAAAGCCCGGACGCGTCTTGCTGAATGTTTCCTCTGCAGTTGCCAGCACCCGTCAGACGCTCCCCGGGGACGCAGGCTCTGCCAGGGCTGGGATCGCGCCCGTGCCCCTGCCCTGCCCCGGCGAGGCTCGGGGCTCGACCCGAAGCGGGAAAAGGTGCCTGTGGCAGCAGGGACAGCTCTGCCATCTTCGACAGCCTCGCTCATGGTTCACGTCCCCAAACTGCCCCGGACCCACCGCCTCGATCCCCGTGCCGGGCAGGCGTCGAGCTCGGCGTGTCCTGGCTGCAACCGGCACGGTGCACGGCCCCGGGGGGTGGATTCCTCTGTTCCCTCCCTGTCACCGACCCCATTCGCTCCCAAACTCATCCCCACCTACACACAGCCCCGGCACTCGCTGCAGCAAAAACTGCCACCTTGGAAAAGAGAAAAAAAGCAAAAAAAAAAAGCAAAAAAAAAAGCAGCACTTAGTGTCTGGGGCACACGGGGCCGGGGGAGCTCGGGATGGAGCAGAGCACCACGGCACCGTGTCCTGCACTTCCCGCAGCGCCCGCCGCACACCGGCACCAGCCCCGGGCACCCTTCACCGTGCGCATCGCGCCCTGGAAAAAGCAGTGCTGTGTTTCCTCGGGGACCCCGAGAGGCGGCTCAGGAGTGGGGGTGAGAGCGCCGTACCCCCCCCAGCCCGCTGCTCCCCCCGGCCGGGGCAGGAGCGCTCTCTGCGGGGAAGTTTGGGCAGATTTACTCGCAAGAGGACGAGCCGCTGCTCTGAGCCGGGCGCCCGGGCACGTCAGCCCTGGCTGCCGGTCACCCAACGCCCGCCCGGCGGAGGGCGAGCGGGGCAGCATGCGACCCCAGCCCCAGCCCTGCCTGCCCCACC